>CM017195.1:37907381-38112381 GCA_004837865.1 Musa balbisiana | reverse complement strand
ATCATCATCATCATCATCATCATCATCATCATCATCATCATCATCATCATCATCATCATCATCATCATCATCATCATCATCATCATCATCATCATCATCATCATCATCATCATCATCATCATCATCATCATCATCATCATCATCATCATCATCATCATCATCATCATCATCATCATCATCATCATCATCATCATCATCATCATCATCATCATCATCATCATCATCATCATCATCATCATCATCATCATCATCATCATCATCATCATCATCATCATCATCATCATCATCATCATCATCATCATCATCATCATCATCATCATCATCATCATCATCATCATCATCATCATCATCATCATCATCATCATCATCATCATCATCATCATCATCATCATCATCATCATCATCATCATCATCATCATCATCATCATCATCATCATCATCAGCAATACTTTCTTAGAGAACTGCTACTATATCTTGGGTCAATTGAACCCTGATCAGCATCTAAAGATGGTTGATCACATGACAGTGAAGTCCTGACTACAACCTTGTTATCTACAATGGGCTTCTGAAATTTTGTTCGTTTGGGAATCTCTTGATAGTAGTTTGTTGCCTCTCCCGGAAAATATGAAAACTGATGTCTTTGACTAGCTTCTATAGGCTGCATAGTAGTTGATCCACGAGGTGTTAAATTATGGCCCATATCACTTGGGAGTTGCTATTGAATGGATGAACTTCTGAGATAGGATAACTGGACCAAGGATATTTGTTTCCTGGGGATTCTATAAATTTGGATGTTGAACTGAAGTCAAATTCTGGTAAATCATCCACATCGACAGGGCTTGGACAGACACTCAAAGATTGTGGCAGTGACAAAGGTGGTCCAGGAAGAACAGGACTTGGCCCAATAACCATGGAAAATTTCTTTGGTTCAGAAACATGCCCAACAGGGATTTCAACCATGACAACACCTTCATTAGTTTCCTGCAAAAGAGAGTTAAGGAGAAGCTCAAGTGTGTACTTTTAGATGTACACAATCCATGAATAAAAGAGAGGCTGGATGCAAGGCAGCAATCCAAGAATAAAAGAGAGTTAAGGAAAAAGCTTAAGTGTGCACTTTTAGATGTACTAACCTTAGCCACAGCAGCTGCTCTAGCTTGAATGATTCGCTTGAGAACTTCTGGTGGCAAAGGAGGTGGTCCAGGAAGAGTGGTTTGGCTTGGTTCAGAACTGTTGCAGGAGCTTCTGATTTTTTGAAGCGCATTATATAATTTTCATCCTTTGAAACACTTGATGTAGGGTCCTCTTGAGAACTTGAGAAAGGTTTTTGTGTTTGTTTGTAGTCGAACAGGAATAGAACCAGATGGCATTGAAGGAGCTGACTGCATAAGAGTATCAGGATAACTACTAGGATAAGTTGAACTTTCGCTGCATGTAATGTTCCTCTGATGACTTTCTGGGAGCATTTGAGATGATTGCAAGAGAAGTGATCTTGCTGGTTCTGAACCAAGGACAGTTAGTCTTCCTTCGACAGCACACAATGGAGGATTCTTTAAGCATTCCTTAGACCTCAATTCCTGCTTTTGTGGAGGAGAAATTTGAACTGGAGCAATAGGAGAGTTATAAGGTAGTGAAGAGGCAATATGCAGGACACCAACTGATTTTGAACTACAATCAACAGATGAACTTTCTCTTGACTTGCTTTCAGTTCTCATATGACTTGCATTGTCAGCATTATTGGACCTAGTTTCAGGTAAGTGTTGGCACTGCATACCATCATGTTGTCTTGTGCCTAGGAGAGTTTGTTTACTATGTTCATCCTGCTTTTTTAGTACTGGAGAATTTGTTTCTAGAATCTCCTCAGATGAGCTAAGTGCCTTCTCTACTAAAGAATTTATTTTTCTTTCTGATGCTTTTGAAGCAGAATCCAAAGACTGACAGCCTCTACGCCATACAACGCAACCAATTAGAGAATTCTGATCTTCTTCAACTGCTGCCATGCCCTTGAAGAAACCAAATTTTGCAAGTATTGTTATTATGGTCTCACTTCGAGGGCAGACATAAAGATCAATGCCAGGACAGATCTGTGCAAACCCTACCCTCTCAGTCTCTTGGTAAACTTTAGCAACCTGTAATCAGATAAAATTTTGCAGTACCAACAATTTAATATGGTCAAAATTGCTAGTGAAAAACTAAATTCCTGACAGAAGGTTTTTGTGTTGTTTGTAGTCGAACAGGAATAGAACCAGATGGCATTGAAGGAGCTGACTGCATAAGAGTATCAGGATAACTACTAGGATAAGTTGAACTTTCGCTGCATGTAATGTTCCTCTGATGACTTTCTGGGAGCATTTGAGATGATTGCAAGAGAAGTGATCTTGCTGGTTCTGAACCAAGGACAGTTAGTCTTCCTTCGACAGCACACAATGGAGGATTCTTTAAGCATTCCTTAGACCTCAATTCCTGCTTTTGTGGAGGAGAAATTTGAACTGGAGCAATAGGAGAGTTATAAGGTAGTGAAGAGGCAATATGCAGGACACCAACTGATTTTGAACTACAATCAACAGATGAACTTTCTCTTGACTTGCTTTCAGTTCTCATATGACTTGCATTGTCAGCATTATTGGACCTAGTTTCAGGTAAGTGTTGGCACTGCATACCATCATGTTGTCTTGTGCCTAGGAGAGTTTGTTTACTATGTTCATCCTGCTTTTTTAGTACTGGAGAATTTGTTTCTAGAATCTCCTCAGATGAGCTAAGTGCCTTCTCTACTAAAGAATTTATTTTTCTTTCTGATGCTTTTGAAGCAGAATCCAAAGACTGACAGCCTCTACGCCATACAACGCAACCAATTAGAGAATTCTGATCTTCTTCAACTGCTGCCATGCCCTTGAAGAAACCAAATTTTGCAAGTATTGTTATTATGGTCTCACTTCGAGGGCAGACATAAAGATCAATGCCAGGACAGATCTGTGCAAACCCTACCCTCTCAGTCTCTTGGTAAACTTTAGCAACCTGTAATCAGATAAAATTTTGCAGTACCAACAATTTAATATGGTCAAAATTGCTAGTGAAAAACTAAATTCCTGACAAAGGTTTTTGGCATTACCTCCTTCATACCTGTCAGGCCAGATATGGATGACCCAGCTTTCCAACATAGGGAAATCACCTGAAGCACATGACATATTGAGGAATGCAGACTGATATCAGCATTCACCAGATAGAATAATTAATTAGAGCAATTTAAAAATTCTTGATTAGACACAAAATCAGCATCGCAGAAAAGACTTTTAAGTTTTCACTGGCTTATTCTTTCCAAGCATGGCTTGATGGTGGTAATATCATAACCTTGAGAATCAAATAGCAAATAGGTCTTAGAAATATGCAAATTAGATAATTGATCTATAAATTTTCAACACACACTTGCAAATACAATAGTATGTTTAAGGAACTTTATGCTTAAGGAACTTGATTTTCTTGATCAATCACTTAAATGAAAGATTTCTTTACCAGGCATACTCATTTTAAATCCCATGCATTAGCTACATGATCTATAAATGAGACTAATCACAAAACCAAGAAACTCCTACATAAATGCATGTATATACAATGCATGAATATAGTCATTATGGAGCTTATAACAAAATGTTTCTTATTTCTAAATTAGTAACTTGCGCAAAATTTATCACAGGCACACTAAATTTAGCAAATTAGGTAGATTCTACAGATCATTTTGCAAGCCAGCTCTTGTCATTTACTGATTATTCAAAAAAAATCCCACCATTAAAGCACGTGTTCGAGAGCGAGGAAGCTCCTGAATAAATTTTTCAAATGCCTGCAGTCTCACTTTTCCTTTAACTTCCAAAAGGTCGCACCATCTTATATCTTGAGCCTTCTCACCACTACAAAAAAGGAGCAGTGAGAAGAAATAACATGGAAAAGTACATGGAACACTTTTCTTCACAAAATATTCAAGGTGAAAAAAGTGGACTGAATGCTCCACTGAGATTTTCACTGAATTTGTGCAATACTGAGCATGAAGAGGACAACAAAGATCAACTGTATCAATCCAATGACGGTCAGTGGTCCTTGGCCAGCATGGTATATGCTGTTATGCAGCACATGTACACTCCGCACAGCCTCCATGCCATGCACTTGCAGAGGCATTAGTTTTATAAAGTAAACCACCTTGACATACTCTTTTCACATTTAATTTATATGGAGATATAACTTCTTTGAAAGTTCTTCATGCTGATTAGTTTGGTGTGTAAAGGAAGTTCTTGAATAATTTTCTGAGTTTTAGTTTTTGAGCTTAAGAGTACCCTGAAAAGCTTGTAAGTGACTAAAGATCAAAACATGACGATAACAGTGATTAACAACTCAATTGATTCAACTTTTATATACCTTTCTATACATGTTACTAGACTTCTAGGTCTCAACCATATTTTGTATTTACCTATCACAAAAATTGCACGTAGCATGGTTTAGTACCAAGAAGCATATAAAACTTCTGAGAAGCTAATAGCTAATATCTACAACCAATTATGATCATCACAACTGTTGCAAGGATTTTGCTTTTAAGGTTCTTTGGGTGTAACACTGATGCAACTTGCGTTCCTAGGTCGGATACATAGTCACTTTTGATAAAATTAGTGGTTTATCATGCTCTTGTAGAACCATTTTCGGTTGATATTATTTATTTGTAGATAACAACTTACAGATGCTTTGTGCATTGCATATTTGACAAATAATGAACAGAACTTTCAGCACAATTTTTTTTTAATCAACCACAAAGGTTCTATCATGCAAGATAGCACAGGAGAACCGGCAACTAGTGGCTACAGAGGAGGTAGCCAGGTGGTAATAGTTGAGGTCGAGGAGGATGGACAGCATTGCTGAAGATGGTGCATGCATGTGAGGTGGGAAAGCAATGGAAATGAAGTTGAAGTGATACTGATAATGAAGCAAGTCGCATGAGGCAGCAATGGAAACAATGGAGGAAGAGGAGATGGAAGAAACGAAGATGGTTAGAATATTATAATTAACTGTCATAAATTTTAAAAAGATACAACAGAAGCAAATAATTATTCACAAAATTTTGACAGTCTCTCGTTGAAGGTAGTGGATTAACAGTAGCAGATTGCAATTGCCATTGCAAAGCCTTTTTCTAGATTTCATGAGAAATCAATGTTTCAAATTGCAAATAAAGCAAAGGAAAGAGATTTTTATAATCAAAGAGAGAAAAATAGGGATTATATGTAAAAGGTCATTAATTTGAAAAAAAACTCAAAGCAAAAAGGAACTTAAGATTCTTCTAGGGACAAATAGGGCATGATTTCAGCCGCCAAGTAAAAATTCTGTTTTGTGGATATCTTTTTCTCCATCTAAAATTGTCAGGTATAACAAAGGCCCCTCTCTTGCACTATCCTGTGTGAACACACATTTTGGTTACAATTCACTGATCATAATTCCTTTTAGTTGTTGCATAGAACTCTGAAATAAGTTAAAATTTAATGCCCGCCAATGACTATGATCCACTCCATCTTCAAACTACTTCCATTGGTGACTTTAAGATTCACATGGCTTACTCTTATGGATTTAGAAAAGTAATATACTAGACGAAAGAAAACATAGATCTCAAAAAGCTTAAAAGTAACTTGCATGGACCATCGAGAAGTAGGCACCAAGAACAACTTGATTCCAATAGAATTTGTTGACTCTTGACAGTACCTTTATGGGGTTAAATGAAGGGAGATGATTGGTGATTTACACCACATAACTATAGTTTGAAAAACACACTGAGTTGCTCTTCTCCTTTTTTTTAAGAACATGCATATGAACAATACATTTAAAGGAGCGCATACTTCTTGATGTTTATAGTATGCCTGCAACTGTCTCTTTGAGACAAATATACTATCATGGGGCATTAAAATTGATAATTTCTCTTTGTATATATTCAAAGATTTAAAAAAAAAAAAGGTTCTCAGATTTCTGACTTATCTAATTAATTGGCATGGCCCTTGATATCATGTTTCAATGTTAAGCAAAAATTGATTTTCATGGTGGTATTTCTGGTCCTTTAAGGGAGTCTGAAGGCTGCATAAAGCATTAAGATCTATAAGATTTTCATTACTCATAGCACCTATTAAAGTTAGCTCATTTGGTTTCACAAAGAGGGAGACTAGTTGAATTTAGTGCCGTTACAACTGCAGAATAACAGCTCATCATAAATGTTGGGTGTGAGTGAAATTATTTTTGAAAAATTGATATCAATCTGCAAAACCTATCAATTTTTATTTCCTAATCATCTTTGATTTAAATATTTGTTAACCCTTCAATATGGCAAAAGTGAAGTTCAAACTTTAAGTTGCACATGTTCACCGAATATTGACAGAGTTACTTGACCCATAATATCCAGCAACCTTTAAAAGACAATAAGTAATCAATCAGGTAAACAATGTAATGGTTGTTTTTTACCAATTTGATCAGATCTCCAGTTCCTATGAAAGGAATCAAAGGTAATAGCATGATGTTGAATTTTAATGACTCTAGAGAATTGAAGAAGAATTTAAATTGACAGATTTTTTTGATAAACTTGCAAAACTTGGGCAGATCTTTGGAGCAATCCTCAAGTAACTCAGATGATTCAAAGAATTTTTTGATCAGTTTGTTTCTGGCCAACTTCTTAAGTAGTAATTTTAACTAAAGGTTGGGAACATTCAAGTATGAATGCCGGGATGCAGATATGTAAACTTTCATATTTAAAAAGTTAAATGTACGAGAATCCTTGAATTAATTCCTTTAATAATTGAGAGGGCCTAAATATCAATTTTATCATTCCAACACAATTCTGTGTTACAATGGCCCTTTAAATAATTTCCAAGTGGCAAGTTAACAAATTGCCCTGGCCAACCAGCAGACTGTATAGAATACAAGGGATCTAACATAAGGAACAAAATAAATTGTAAAAGTATCATAATTAAAAGTATCAAATTGGTTATTTTGTGGAACCTAATGTAAAGTTCTAATTTCTAACTAGATTAACTTCGACCAAAGCAGCTGATAAATAAACCCACTTCTCCTTCATATATTGCTTGAGGAGTGTCATGCCAAAACATAATGATCTAAAATGGTCATTAGGCACCATGACAATTTGTGTCATGGATGCCAACAAATGGTAGGCTAACTTTTAGCTTGTGCTGACCGGTACAAGGGTATGTTGATTGAAGATATGAAATCGTACCATGACAAAGAAGTATTAGCACGCTCCCATGCCATTATATAGCAATCCTTAATTCAAACCAATTCCTGAGCACCTAAACTTTGGCACAATAATCCAATTAAATGTTGTGTATAAAACTATGATGTTTACACAACCTCCAGAACAAATTTGATTAACTTTTGAGTGCATTAAGTTTGTTATTAAACTTGAACATTTTAATTTGATGGCTGACGGCTATTGATCTCAAATTAGTCTTCAGATCTTATACTTTTCAGTTTCTTGAACCTTTGGAGAGATTCAATCCAATTTCCAGAGTGGATTTAAGCAACTGGAACTAATTTAAAATGAAGAAAACTTGTTTTAAAGCATTGAATTCTATTGAAAATACGATCTATAAACAATTTACGTCTGGTAGCAACTAGTTCTTTATAACACAAGCAGTTAAGTAACCAGTCATTAAAGCTAAAACTACATTGTTTGTATAACTCAGCCAAACCATTTTAAATATTCTGCTCCAAATAAAGATGTCTAAATATCCTGAAAAATAAACCTTATTTTGTTATTCAAATTGGATTAAATATAAAAATGACTCATCAGAATTCCCATAAAAAAATTTTCAAAATGTTTCATTTTACATTGAATTTAATCTTCATTGGACCTTTCTAAATCTTCTAAAACTGATTTGATTGATTGAATTTGAATATGAAGCAACACAATCACCCATATGTTTGTATACTCAGAGCTATTAAAAAATTAAAATGTTTTCTAAAATTTTGAACTTAGTTGGCATGTTAATTGATTAAATATTTAGAATCATAAGGTTGTGCTGATTAGATGAACTGCCTAAAGAACAAAGAGCTATCATTTCAATAAGCTGGTAGAATACTAGATTTCCCTGGGCCTACCAACTGTTGGGTAAGTCGAGAGCCTGAAGATAATGCAGAATCTTTCAGTTCATTCCATGATAAGTAATTTGATTAAATATTTAAAAATGACTCATCAGAATTCCCATAAAAAAATTTTCAAAATGTTTCATTAAATTTGATAAATATTTAGAATCATAAGGTTGTGCTGATTAGATGAACTGCCTAAAGAACAAAGAGCTATCATTTCAATAAGCTGGTAGAATACTAGATTTCCCTGGGCCTACCAACTGTTGGGTAAGTCGAGAGCCTGAAGATAATGCAGAATCTTTCAGTTCATTCCATGATAAGTAATTTGATAAAAGTAGACAATAGCATGTTATTACTTCAAATTTTAGTCATTTCAAATTATTCTAATGGTGGAACCATGCCTTCAAATATGCTCTGACTTCACCAGAACTCGTTATTTGGAAGTCAAACCTATGTTATCTTAGTCTAACATACAAATCCAATTAATTTGTAAGGTGAGTTCTTGAACCTTAATCTTATATAAAATATGTTTAAATCCTTCAAAAATATAGGCCACAATATACTGAATCTCCAAACACATTTGAACACGACCAGAAATTCTGAAACTATAGTCAGAGACTCTATCAGTCCCAAATATACCTCCACCAAAGAGCAAATTTTGTAAAACAAATAAAAAATAATACACAATGATCTGAAAATCACTGCATATTTAAACTACTAAGGCCACAATCACTTATTAATTTAACTCTTGCTTTGATGTGCCTTTACTTTAAACTCTCCTAATTTTGGTAGGCTCTGATTTATACATGAAAAACCAAGTCTCTGAAGTCGGTTCGGATTAATCATTGGTAGCGAAACATATACGCAAAGTCGTAAACCTGCACAGTTAACTGCCACATTCCCTTCTTAAGTTCATTATTGAAGAGTGTACTACAGAAATTTTAACAGGGATTTCAAAACATGATAATTTAATCTTTGAAATTGGCAATGATGCTGTAAAACAACTGAATTCTTTGAGTCCTGGCTTTACCAAACTTTGAATGACTTTGTTTTCAAAGCAACTTAGTTTTATTCGTAGTTGAAATGAAGCAAGGCTACTCTCCAAACTAGAGTAAAAAGAGTCAGAGGAAGAAGTTATGTTATTCGATTTGAATATTTGAGAACAATTAACCTTCATAATTCATCTCACTGATAGCATTCATGTTACTCAACGGTTTGCTTTCCTGAATTGTGCTTGTTCTAATAACTAAGATTACCTTCAGCAATGATTATAGTTAAACCTATATGATACTTTGAAAGCCACACCCACATTCACCTTTCTTAATTGTTTTTGGACATGCATATGGTTTAAGGGAATCTAATCACTTAAGAGCTACAAGCCTCCACAGATATCTTTTAGTTCCATGATTCCATCAATCAACTTTGTGCATATAAGAGCATAAAAGAAACTCTAGTGAGACAAGTTAGCAAATCAATAAAATATTTGAGGTCTAGATAGTAAACCAACATAAAAAACAAATTCCATGTTATGTTTTATCGTAAAGTACCTATAATATGACCTCTTCTAACACAAGCCTTCACTCCCTTAAGACCTGAATTCAGTAGACATCTGATTGCAGAATGAAAGATAGTGTACGTGATGAATTGTAGTTTTACTCCTGTTAGATGGGAGTGCTTATCTCTGAGGTTAGAGGTCCTTATTTAATATGGTGAATCGAAACTTATTTTCTACTTTATTACTTAACCATCAAGTTACTGATATGAATGGTCACTAAAGTTTTATGTTCCTCTTCCTTTAGCAGAACTGAAACAATTTTATGGCAGCAGACTGCCAGCAACAATTGTGCATATTAAGATGATCATGAGGTCAACATTAACAATGCCACTCTTCATGTACCTGCAGATTCTTGTGCTGCTTCCTTGGTTATTCATTAGTTCTGTTTTTGTGGCCTGATGTGGTGTCAGAAGCATAACTTAAGTTTTTGTTTTTTTTCTTTATTAGACACCATTATCATATATTTGAAAGTTTAGTGGTTATGGAACATATGAGGCTGCAAACCTTCATATCCTTCTTAGTTAACCTCTCTTTGCCTATTAAAGGTATCAATGCAACAAACTTCCATGCGCAATATAATAGGCAATTTTTTTCATTTGTTTAGGCTGTGTACAATCCAAGACATCAGATTGGTTGCCTCTACATGGTTACGGCAATCTAGAGATTAGCCAATTTACCTCCCCTCATCATTCACAACAAGGTTTGTTTACTAATCTTTTGTTGAACTTTGAGCAGACTTTCTATTGACTACCTGTATACTAGAATTACATGGTATGTATGACATTCTTTGTAGATGACTACATATAAACTTTTTTCTTCTTGTGGTGCTTGGATAATTAGCATTCACATGAATTTGTCTCCTTAAAATAAGATTGTCATTTCCTCCTGCACTCTTCCCAGATTCTGGTAATTCTATATGATTTTTTCCTTTGTTGCATTATATTTTATTGTAACCAACATGATGAAATCCCTCAAGCCATCAACTAGTATTTTGGGTTCTCATGCAGATCTCTCATCAGCTTAGGCTTCTCTTCCTAGTGTTATAGGACCAATTTCATACGTAGCCATCTGATAGCCATCAATGTATTTTGACAAAATCCTCCCAAAAGCAATCTTGATTAGCAGAATTGCTCAATAGCCAACCCATGGAATGCATGTGTTTGGCCATTGCAATTCATGCTATCCAGCACATTCCTTATTGACATGCTACCAAAATGAACTCAGACTAACACAGGGCCAGCATGGCTCATAGTCCATAACAGCTCAAATGCAACTCTTGCGGACCCATGCCAGTCATAAATATTTCATCTCTTCCATAAGATGAAACTAAAACCCTCAGCCAACTCCGAACTGACAAAGAAAAGTCCTGAGTGATGATGATATGGGTCACATGTAGTGTTTTCAAAAGGCACTCGGGCGAGGCAAGGTCCAAGCAATTTGCAAAACCTCCAGACGAGGCATTTCAATGGTGTTGCTTGGGCACTCACTTAAGCCCAGGAATTGGGCGACTCAGCCGAGCACCCAAGTGAAGTTGAGTCTGGGTTCAAGCTTGGTTTGATTGAAAGAACAAGTTAGTTCAATTGAACAAACTAATGTATCGCAACACAAAACCCACGTCCGACCTAGTGAGACAAACCCGAAGTGAAACCATATGTCCGTCATCGATGCGTCGCTACATTCTTCCACAACTTCATCCGCTGCCCTCTCCTTCCCTCATCTTCCTCCACAACCACCGGTTGCTCCTCTTCTCAGTTCCCTCTTTAGAACAGTTTAGCATTGGTTAGAACTGATCCACTCTTTAGAATTGTTTAGCACCAATTAGAACCGTTAACATTGGCTAGAAACCTGTTTAGCATATTTCTGTTTAGCTGTATATATCACATTGATATGAAAACATTACGTAGATATGTCATTGTTTATATGATTTCAATTTGATATGTCATTTTTATTTTTATGATCATATTTATCCATCATAATATATATTATTTAAAATTTAATATTCCAGTGTGTCTCGTTTTGCTCGGGTGGGTGCAGACCTTAGCGCCTGGTGCTTTTAAAAGCACTAGTCACAAGAGCCTATAAACTAACATCATAACAACTAGTGCATACCCTCTCTGATGACTTTTTGCATTTCAAGTCAGTATATCACTCCAAAATTTACCACATCAACCAAAACTAGTTGTTAAACTCAGTACAAACTCTACGAAAAACTTCGGTTTCTAGAGAAAGACTATGCTAGCATAAACAAATGAGTTGAATAGACATGACAATCCATGGAAGAGAATCAAATCGTTGAACGTATATGTAAATATATTCATATGCCACAGTAAGATAAGATTCAAGTAAATTAAGGAACCTCTTAAAGAAGGCAACTGTAGACACAGTTGTGGAAGTGTTTAGCTGAAGTGACCCATCCCACAGCTTTTCAGTATGAACTGAAGAATTCTTTTCAGCAACAGACTTGATCTGTTCATCTGAATTATGAGAAGGCAGATCATCAGAAAACTCAACTACTGAAATTTGTCTCTCTAGGGAATAATTTTTATTCTCGTGTTTTGAATCATCAGTATCTTTCAAAACTATAGTTTCAGAAACCATTAGAAATAATTGTTTCAAAACTGAACCATTAGAACTATCGTTTCAAAACTATTCATAAGCCACAGAAATATGTTTTGAATCATCATCTTATAAATGTTTTTTTTTCATGATTAGAAGAATCTACAGGAACAGATGTGTGATTCATGACTTTCTGGGTCTGCTCTTTATTGCTAAAATTTAGGTGGTTAAGATGATTACTTTGTGTTATGTAGGTCCTAGGATTCTGGTGAGAATCACGATCCTCTTTTCCCTTATTGACTGAATATGATTCTGCAGAATTTGGAGTGTCTTTTGTGGTACTACTATCATCAGCAATATCTGTATACTGACAACAGCCATTTGTTCTAGTTATTTCACTTTCTTTGAAATCCTTAACAAGGCTTTCCCCATCCAAGTCAGAACACTTATTAAACAACTTCATTTTGGATGGTTCAACAGACTGTAAACATGGAGAAGGCATAGAGCATGAAAGTGGTTTACTGGTACAATCACAGTTCTCATATCCTATGTTCATGCCAGTATATGATCCCTGAGCAGTCAGATATGCCTCCGTGCAACTTATGTTTTGATTAATATGGCCCAGATTCATCCCAACGTATGACTGCAGATTACTTAATTCTGTTTGCCTGCCAATACCATCAGTGGGACTTCTTGCATCAGTTGAAACAGAAACTTGTGGAGCAGTTACATTTGCCATAACAAATTGTCCATTTTGTTGGAGTGCAAAGGAATCAGAACTATTATTTGCAGATTCCATAAAAGTTGCACCTTTCATATATATGCTTCCTAATGTACTAGTCATACTACAAACTGGGTGGTCACCAAAGTGAGATTGTGCATTGGTAGGTCTTGAAGAAATAAACTCATTGTCATAAGGAAATCCTTGAGTTCTGGACTGAGAAGCCCCTAATGAAGGTGTAAGTCCAGGAAGTGACAATGAGGAATCTGTAGGTGGCAGGTGCTCTATGTGCCGACTCAGATTTCCTGGATGGAACACAATATTGCATATCTTATTATCAGGAAGTGAATCCATATCTTTTCTTTTTCTAGATACTTCAGACATAAATTGTAGTTCTGAATCATTTCTGGAAGCCAATAGTATCAACTTCCTGAGAGGGACATCAGGACCAAGACGATTGTTATTCATGCTTTTAACCAGAAAATATCAAATCCTGTTTTGTGAACTCTTATATACAGGATCATTCACCAGCAAAGAAGTCCATCCTACTGTATGCTACCAAACTAAAATAAACCTTGCAACTGTTCCTGCATTCACAAAAATTAAAAGAAACCAAAATTAAGTCACTTCAAGAAATTAATTAGTAACAATAACTCCACAATAGAAACTAATATTCATGTAGCTCTACAATGTTAATGAAATGGTGGAAGTGTTGTTAACAGGACAAAGAAACTGTCAAAGGAGCATTGCATCAGCTTCCTTAAAGAAGTGAAATCCCAATAATGAGCACAATAACCTTTGTTCTAGCATTATATTCTTAAAAATCCTACAAAGTTTATAATCTCCCTACTGGTTTTGATCTCATTTCCTTTACAAAAGAGATTAAAAGAGGTCTCTGCCTTTGTTTCATTAACCAAAGAAACTAATGCCATCATATGGAAATGATGGGATCTCAACTGGGTAAAAAGTAGCAATATATCTTCCATCTTAAATTCAGTCAAAAAATTTGAAGTATAACGGATGCACTTAGGAGTTAGGTCTATTTGATTTACAGAACTTGGCAGCACCTTCATAGTGGGTAAAAGGAGAAAATTGACTCTTTGAATCTTAGGAAAGCTGGCACAGACTTTTTTGGGCATTGCTAACAAGAGGTTCTTCTCTCAATTAGAACAATATAGTGGTTATGTTTATTACTAAAATTGTTAAAGAAATGATAAATAAAACCAACGTTGATTATTTTTATCAATGGTTGAATCAATCATCCGACAAATAGTTACACTTGAAAAGAAGTTTGTACAGAAACCTACTTCTCAAGTGTCCACTATGAAATAAAGTTAATAATGAAAAAAGATGAAAACATATGATTGTAGTAAAAGGCTAGATGTTGTTATGCTGCTTCAATTGACAAATTAGAGAGACTGCAAATGTAAAGTGGAAAGGGCTAATGACAGTCAAACAAGCTCTTTTGATTACAGCTTCCAATTTGAGATTTTTTTAGAATACTAAATGACAGGAATTTCCCGGAGGTAAATTAGAAAAAGTTCTACGAAAGTTGTCAGTAGCCTAACACAACCCTCACCCTTTATTCAGGCATAGAACCTGTTATTCAGAATCACAAGCAAAGTTGTATACAGCACTGTAAAGGATTTAAGATGGAATTTTATCAGAGAAAAAAGGCATAATCATTTTTAGGCCAATTGGCAGTTCCATCCTTTAACTATATCTATAATCTGTATGTGACTCATGGTATCAACCTTCACTTAATATCTTCCTTTGCTCCCTAAAATAACTATCAGCTATATGCAGAATTTTACATCGTTATCATCTGCCATTCTGGAATCACAGAAATGGAAATCGTAGAGAGATTTCATCACAATGCTTCGTCTTTCAACCTACAAGATCTTGATCTGCATAACTTGGGAATTAGAAAAGCATATTCAGTTCACTATGAAGTTCCTCTTCCTCTTGAAACAAATATATCAGTCGTTTGTCTATTATAAACGTGTTCTGAATCCAGATTCTACATCTGAACATACAAGCAACGGTTGATGCAATATACGACCTAGTAAAGAGTGAGAGGCACCTAGAATTGTTCTAGTTCAGTTTTAGACATCTTCGTTGCTCTTCTGGACTCACTCGTGGGGTAAGGATGGAAAAACCCTAACCAAGGCTCGCAAAACACCACAACTTGGGCCAAATTCTGGGCTACATTACAAAAAACCGGTCAATCCCGATCGGGATCCACCGTATCCAGCCAATTTTCAGAAACCCATCCCCGTAACGAAGAAGAGGAGGATGAACAAGAAGTAGAACGGCAAGAACCCGAAAGAAAAGAGACAGAGAAGGAGATGTAGGCAAGGTCAGTAGTAATCACGACTGTCACGGACGATAGCTGCCACTGTAAGCCGCTATGGTAGGTGGAGAAGGAGAAGAGGAGGAGAAGACATACCGCCAGTTTCGCCGCAGCGAGGTGCCACCTCGAGACGCAAGAGTGGGAGAAGCGACGAACTCCGTCCGCTAGGGTAAAGTAATCCAAGGAAAAAAATATATGATATAATTGGCTTTTTTATTTTTTATAAATAAGTTTTTATAGGTCAAATTTGACTTAATTTCATCTCGATTGTATATATTTAAATCCAAATTAACATAAGATGAATCAAATCAGTTCATCATAACTTTTAAACTATGGGTTCTGTCAAGCGATTTAGGGGATTTTTCTTAAGTATCTCTTTATTATTTTTGTTTTAGTTTAGTTTGTCATACGTCATATAAAAAATTAGATTTTTATATCATATCTTCCTGTTCTGGTTATTTGGGTTTTCTTTTTACCTTTGTGTTATTTGTCATTTCAAAGCTTGTAAATAATATAATTACCCTGTAAATAATACGGTGATATGATATTTACAACAGGACAACATATCATTCTCCTTAATGACGTTTCATATTTAATAGATCTCAGGTTTGAGTTTGAGATCATTTCCGTCCAAATATTATTTCTTTTTTTATAGTTAGATAAACTAAAGTCAACTAATACTAACGGTGATAATATAAATATATATATATTTTTTTTGTCTGGCTTAAGTAAATCATGCATGCTTTAATGTAATTTTATATCTTGACTATGTTTTATTTGAATTAGAAAACAGTTAATCATGATTACATAATTTGGTTAATTGGAATTTGATTTGCCAACCCGGTCCAAACGAACCCAGCCCAATTTGGCCCGATTGAAATCCAAAGGGGGTTCGAGTTCAAACCTAGTACAAGTTACAGCCCTCGGACAACGAAGGCTGACCCAACTCCACCACCCGCTCGGCTCCCGTTTCCCCGGGTCGGCCAAACCCAACCTACTCGCGGTCCCGTCTCAGTTCTCTGCAGGCGAACGATGGAGACTGGCGATCGCCTCCCGATCCGTGGCGGAGAGACGCTGGCGAGTGCCATGAAGCAGGAGCGGCGTTGGAGATCGCACCACCCCAAATCCTCCTCGTCTTCATCCGCTTCTCAATCGAGCAGAGCCCCCCTCGTCATGGGCTTCTTGTCTTGCCTCGCCTGGCTCTACGTCGCCGGCCGGTCCGTTCTTGTCTTCTCCGCAGCAGCTATTCGGCTTCCTTTTTCTTCGATCCAGTTGATCCGACGTGTTTTGACGGATTTCTTCTTCTTCTTCTTCTTCTTCTTCTTCTTCGTTTGAATTCAGATTGTGGCAAGACGCGGAGAACCGGTTGCTGTTGTCAGATCTGCTTCAGAAGAATTCCGGCCATGTATGCGTCGGTTGGTTTTCCGTCCTTGAGATCTGAGTAATTATGAACATAGAACAGAGATTTGATCTTCATCTTGATCTAAACATATTCCAGCTGCCGAAGGTCCTTACCGTCGAAGATAAATTGCTGAATCTTGGATGCAAGTAATTGATTCACCGATTTGGATCTTTCAGTATTCTTCGTTTTCTTCTTCTTTTGAATGACTCTATTGTTGTGAAGCTAAATTTTTGGCGAAATGTTCTGTCAATGTACAGAGAAATTGGGCGGAAGACAGTGGAGGCTGAGATGGACTTGACGTTGGCGAAGAGTCAGGGATATTTGAGGGGGAATGTGACTTCTTCCGAGAAGAAGCTTCTCGCAGTTGTTGGAGTTTATACAGGATTTGGAAGCCGCATCAAAAGGAACATATTCCGGGGTTCTTGGATGCCTAGAGGTTTGTTGTTGGAGTATTTCCAAGAACTATTAGTATAGTTTTACTTTTCTTTGATGTAATCGACAATTAAATCATTAGTGTCTTAAAGCCTTTTTAATGGATGGTTTCAATTTGATGCACTAACTGACAGGTTATTTTAGTGTCTTTTACAACGTTGCGAAGCTTGTGACTGCTACTAGCATAAATAAGATAAAAAGCTATACATTCCATCATGACTTGACATCCATATGCACTATTTATCTAATGAGCTCCACGTATCATGGTTTTGGGCGTTAAAGTTCCAATTGTTTTTTGGTGAAAGTATCTTTAAGGGTTGAAGCATACTTTTCAATGCATACTATCTTGTAAGGACATGGATCTTGATGCTCACACAGCAGTGACTAATAAGAATTTTACAATTTAGTTTTCCAGTGTATATTTTAGTGAAGTACTATTTCATGCCTTTGCAGGTGATGCCTTGAGGAAGCTTGAGGAAAAGGGTGTTGTCATCCGATTTGTAATTGGTCGAAGGTCTTTTCCAAAGTCCTTAAGTTATAGATTTCCTTGATATGTTGATTGTTCTTCTGATTCTGATTTACAACCTTATGATTTTCTCTGGCAAGATGCTTAGGCTGTGAGTGGTAATCGAGGTGCTCCTGTGTGTGTGCAGTCATGTTGTTCTGAAGATTTTGCTATATATCTTATTTCGCAACACAAACTTTCTGTTTGCAGTGCTAATCGAGGTGATAGCTTAGACCGTAATATTGATGCTGAAAATCGCCAGACAAAGGATTTCTTGATTCTTGTAAGTTATGATCTTTTGTTATGCTCATGAATGGATAATTTTGTAAAGGATACTTATGCAGGTTGATGTCGGAAACTGAAGTTCTTTCTTTTTTATAACATAATGCTCACAAATGAAGTATTTTAATATCTTCCTCTAATTTAACAAATAACCTGTCTTCAATTTCCATATATTCCTCTGTGCTATACTACCTTATATTCCTAACAACTCTTGACTAGAAAAGATTCTGTCATTATCACCTTTTCCTTTTTGATGAAGTTTGTCATGTGTCTGTCATGGTTCACTCATGCATAATAATCTGTGTTTGAGAACAAAAAATTCAAAAAGAACTTCTGTTGGTTTGGTGGTCAGTTATCAATCCGAATTATGGAACAATCTCACCTGGACTGCCTTGAATTATCCTGCACTTTGAGAATCGATTTGGTGGCAGGAATCTCGAGGGTCAGGTTCTTGCGCCTTTCCTGCAAATGGTTTGAGGTGGAACCTTAAGGGGTAGGAGAAGAAGAAGAAGAAGAATATTATCTTGTGGAACCTCTCTGTACCTTGTGGAACCCCTGTTTATAGATTGGGAAACATTATCTTAGTCATCCTTGATTAAGAGAATATTTTTTGTTCTAATTTTTGGTGATGTGGCGAGATTGGCTGGATTGTTTTATCATTTTCCGACAGGTTGGTGCCCATGCGTCAACTCTCACCCAACAATTGGGTGGTGAACATTGACCATATCAACTTCAATGACATATCTATGTGCTCTTATGCTTAATGTTGCAAAATGTTTTTGCTAAGATCATTTGTAGACTTGAGTAGTTACTAATACTAAAAATAAATTCATCTGCAGATTGGTTAACATAAACTTGAGTTTCTTATAAACTGGTTTATGCTTATCATAATAGCTGTTGTCTGACATGCATCAGTAACATTTGTAGCATAAATGGAATCGTTTATTTTTTTCAAAGGAATCTGGTTTGTGGATTATCCTACCAGATCTTTCTTTTCTGCTTCATAGACTACTATATTCTTAACTAAATTACCGATGAATATAGAAAATATACTATGTGAACTTCTGATAATTTATATATGGTAGTAATCTGACTACATTTTAGTGCATTACTCTCATTTTAGTTTCTTAATTTACAATTGTCATTACTCTTATATCCATAAGGATATTTCATTGGTCTTTTAGGAAAGTCATGAGGAAGCTGCAGAAGAGTTGCCTAGAAAAGCTAAATTCTTCTTCAGCTCAGCAGTTGAATCATGGGATGCCGAGTTCTATGTTAAGGTTGATGATAATATTAATCTTGATCTAGGTAAGATATTATACTCCAATTTTATTTGATGATAAAAATTCATATTTTTTAATAATGTGATAATATTATCTTGATCTAGGTAGATATTATACTCCAATTTTATTGATGATTAAAAATTCATATTTTTTTGCAATTAGTTTAAATGAACATTTAATGTTTGCTCCTGTTTGTGTCTATCAGATGGATTAATAGAGATTCTTGAAAGCCGTCGTGGAGGCCATGCTTGTACATGGGCTGCATGAAGTCTGGTGGTGTCATAAAGTGAAGAGTATATTCTTCAACTTTTGAACAATATTATTGATGATATCTGTAAATTCTTCATATTCTGCAAAAATTATGCTTCCCCTTCAGTTTTAATGGACAATAACATATTTTGATGGCATTGTTAAATTGTTAACCTTATTGGTTTACTTTAGTGATCCAATATTTATTTTCTTTTATGATATTCCGGAATCCAGAAGACTGTAGCTATATAGCTTCTTCTAATTACTAGAAAATTGGTTTAGGAAAGGAGTTGTGTGCATCAAGGACATATAATGAATTATTAATAATATCTATAACACCATTGACACAGTTTTTTCAATCTGTAATATTTCCCTATATTTGACTTTTTTTCTTTAGTTTGTAACCTAAGTAATTATTTTAATGCAAGAACAAGTGTATTACACAGACTGCTTGTTTAAAATTTTGTTTAATTTCATTAGGTGGTGAAACTCAACAAATCAATGTCCTTTTCAGTGATGACAACTCAGAATGAGAATATACATAAAAAAATTAGATGTTATTCAAATTCCTTGAAATTTGTATCAGGTACTATGTACGTACAATACTATTTAGATTCATGCCAGATTGGGAGCAGTTTATTTTTTCATGAATGTTGATTTTTTAGATACAATGAGGTGAATGTATAATTATACATTGTTTCGTGTTGTTGGTATTAAGCATCAGATCATGAGTTATGATCTTAGTTCATTCGTTATTATTAATTTTTATCTTCTGTACATTCTTGAAGTACTTCATAGCTTTAATTGTTTTATCTGCAAAGTACATGTAGTCAAAATGTATACCAAGGAAAAGAACTACAGAAATAAAGTTGTGTATATTGACTCAATCTCTATATGTCATATCAATATCCAGTATCTGTATGCATTTTTCATAGCCTTAATCATTTGAGTTGTAGGTTACATGTAGTCAGAGTGTTTAACAAGGAAAATAATTAAAAAAAAGTTATACATATCAGCATATTCCATATGTGCTATTATTAATGTATCATTATTTTTATCCATGCTTTATAGCTTTAATTGTCTAATTTGTCAAGTACATGTGGTTAAAACTTGGCAAGGGTATGATCATGCTGTAATTGGTCTTGTTTCTGCCTAGGAATATATTAACTATTTTTAGTTTATGCTTAAAAATTTGTGTTCAATGTTTACTACAATCTTCATTTCAAAGGGAATTGAAATATGAAGTATGATCAATTCAAAATCAGAAACCCATTGATCTGCAAGGCTACCTAAATCACCTACTTCTTGTGTTCTAGTCAAAATCAGAATTCAGTTTTATGTTCATAATTGCAAAATAATAGTTCATCATTCAGATAAAAATCCTAGCAAGGCGAGCACTTGCAATCATAATTCAGAGTTGCAAAACCTTATGGACAGGGTACATAATTTGAATTAGCAAATTGACATGATTTACAATTGAGGATGTGTGATAAAATCCTCATTCATAATTTCGTAGTTGTAATTAGTAGTTCATTTTCTCATGGTGACCTCATAATAACAAGGATTATGTAAATTCAAAAATTCAAGAGTAAAAGCTCTTATAATATGTTTGTATTTTGTAATGTAACTATATCTGTAGAACATGAGGTACATGGGAATAATTGATGCTGTTAACATGATTGACCTATAGAATTGCATTTTTGGAAAGTGTTCAGGGACACTAGACTGGAGGAGAGGGAAAAGGATAAAGAGAGAATTAATAAAGCTCAGTGGCAGAAAGAGGAAATCTTTAAAAAGAAAATGACAAAAGAAAGCATCTATCAATATGTTACTTATTTTGTGATAAATTCTGAAATTCTCCAATACTGTAATGCGATCAGTGCACTTGCTCTCATTTGACATTATCTTCCAGAATAACCACTAGCGAATATGTCAGTTGTTTAATTGAATTCATTATATATGAACATTTTTCCAACTCAATCATGCTAGAAGTTGAGTATTTGCAATATTGATTAACTTGTGGACATTGGCTTTTGTGCCATTGCATTCTTCTTAGTTTAGTTTTCATGTGCAATTCTCATGACAACTTGTGGATCATTCTTTACAAATCTCACTTCCTAAAGACTCTGTTAATGCAACAAATTTAGGCTACGTATATCTTTTTTTTACTCACAGGCCTCTGTTAGAGTATGTCCGATAGAACTAAATTTGCATTTATTAGGGTACATCAATCTCATCTTGAGCATGTAAAATTTCAATATATTTTTAACATTTGTCCATCTTTCTATATTCAGGGGAAGACAGTGGTATGAACCTGAGTGGTGGAAATTTGGAGAAGCAAAGTCGTAAGTGCATTTGTTATATCATTCTATTGCTATTTCAGCAAAACTTGGTTACATTCAAAGTTATTGCCTTTGTACTAAAAAATAATGTTTTAAAGTAACAATTTAATTATTGTTTTGATACTAGACTAGTATGATATTAGTATTCTGGATGGCATGTTGGCTTATGTTGCCCAGGTATCATTGGGAAAAAATAATTAAAAATAAATATCAATTTGGTAGTTTTTTATCAGTCCTTGATTGAAACAGTAAACATGGTTGATACAAATAGGAGTGACTGATATTGAAGCCTTGCTTTGAAGCAGGGAATCCAATTTCACTTGGACTGGTCCTTGTCAACTCATATACTGGTTCGAGCATGAACCCAGACCTTAGACCACCCATTTCCAGCATTTTGTTTCCTTTTTCTTAAAACAGCAAGGTTGTGTTTTCTAAAGACAACAGATGTTTTGTCTTAGTCCTCATGACTCACCATGAGCCTGTGTCCTCTTCATGCCATCGCCTGCCTCTGCTCAACTTGATGCATGTCCATGCATCACCTGCAGCCCACTACACCTTCATCTTCAGTAATTATCCTTCTCTTTTACTTCTCTTCTTCATCTTCATTTCCTCCTTTCTTCTTCCTTCCTCTTTATTCTTCTTCTTTCTTTCTTCCCCCTGCATTTTCCCTCCTCTAGCGGAATGGCACTGTGGTCCAATATGTTTTGGTATGCCTGCATGTTTTGGACCTGTTCTGTCCAGATAATCGACCGATACACATTTGGTATCCAAAATTTCATTTTTTGCTTTGAAGTACTAAAATTTATAGTACATCCTATCTGTTCTGTCCGGATAATCGACCGATACACATTTGGTATCCAAAATTTCATTTTTTGCTTTGAAGTACTAAAATTTATAGTACATCCTATCTATTTGTATACATGAAATTTGAATTTATCAATGGATTTATGTTGAAGTTGAAAGAAAGGTCTGGTTATCAAACTAAAGAAATTGAATTATTGTAGTTGGTTCGCAGAAAACATGGACATGCTCTTACCATGGACATCATAATACAAGCTTTAGTCATAAACAACACCTTGTCATCAAACTGCAAATATTATTTGAAGCTTCAATCAGGTTAAAGGGTGTATCTATATCTAGTGCATGAGGTTCCTGCCAATTGGAGAAAGAAGAAAGGGGGGGGGGGGAGTGGGGGGGGGTGGGGATTGGGGGGCGGTTTTGTGGGAGGGAAGAGAGGGGTTGGTGTTTGTGGTTTAATGCTAGTAAAATATCTGGTTAAACTAGCAAATTGTGGAATTTGTTTGCAGTGACATTCAAGGCCCTCTCTTCAGAATGTGGCTAATCTAATATGATTACCTCAAGTCCTATACAGGCCTGAAAGCTTTTCGTTGAGGATTGGAACAATTAAAATAATATTTTTAATGAAGCCATGTGCTTAAACAACATAATAATTATTAAGTGTGTATTTTTCTCAGCAAGCACTCCTTGGTCTTTACGCTGTCTTCTCCTTTTTTCCATTCTACCTGTACACTCATCATTTTTTCTTTTCTAACTTTTGTGGGTGTTAGATGGGTCCAAATTAGCCAAGTTCAGTTGAGTTTGATTGATTTTAAGTTGATCCTGACTGATTTCTGTCTATAAGACGCAGAAATTCGGCCCGGATTGGTCAGTGATGATACTGATATAGATCAAAGTATTGTTCAAGAGTCTAATTTCTATAAAAAATCCAACAGGAAGTCAAATTAGATAATCTATGAACTTCAAATAAATTGGTTGTACAATTTCCTCTTCGACGAAGAATCAGTTTTGTCCTTATCTTGGAACAAAAAAGTAACACAGTCTGTTTTCTTCTTCATTTCAACTTTCAAGTACTTCCTATCCTAATAGCTGAGTACCTTTATACTGTTTGCATTTTTTGCTTTTAACTCTTTGTTTATGCTATTGCTAATATATGCCAAATTTCTACCTGCAATAGTGAATAACTACTAATTCATTGAGTCAAATATTGTGGATAAGTCAACCACAGGACGTAAATAGACAATTATGGCCTTTGCATGCCATTTCTTTTAGATTCACTAGGCAAAAAGTTTAAGTTGTATTTTTATGCAGCAATGCAATTTCTTATCATAATGCTTCTTTTATGATATTAGCTTTCTATATGAATGCTTTTTGCTGCTCAGGTATTTCCGTCATGCTGCTGGTTCTCTTATTATATTATCAAATAATTTAGCTCGTTACATCAACATAAACAGGTGAGTTCATGGAATCAGTGACCTTTTCTTTTTCACTAGCTTAAATATTATTATTTTGTTCACTTGATATTACTTGGTGGACATCCTAGTTTCTTTGAAGCAACTCCTTTTATCTATAAGAACTTAAATTTCTAATTAAGGGAAAAATAGAGAATTGTACTTTTTTTACTTGTATTGGCATATCTTCAGTTGCAGGAAGTTGTCTTATTATGTTCTTCTGTATGTTGAAAGCCTATATCTGCTTATTTAAGTGATCACAAGATTCATGTTCCAAGTGGAGAAGCTGCAGGTTTAACAATGTATGTAAATTTATTCACTAAAACTGATCATGTGTGGATCCCTAAATTTTGTTGGTATTTTATTGAAATTGTTGCTATGATTGTGCAAACTAGAAGTCATCATGCTTCATATTTTATCCATATGTCATCATAAGCTGATCTGCAATTTATCGGCCGTGAGCTGGTTTAGAGTGTTTCATTATTCAATGAATTATGTCAGTTGTATAAGACTTGGAGATAAGGTAGGCTGCCTTCTGGCTTCTGCTTTTCTGCTTGCACAATCACAATCAGAAGCTGCCACCATGTTGACGTTAGTCAGATTTTGATATTCTTGGTTTGTTCTTTGCATTAATTCTTACTCAGATTTGTTCTTTACATTGATCCTCCCTAGACTTGCATTGGCAGGAGCCTTGTGCATTGGTTACGTCATTTTTCATTTTTGTTCTTTACATTTGTTGAAGTATGGATGTTATATAGGCAGTCGTAAGTAGAATGAACTATAGGTCCACTACAGTGGAAGGACAAATGCTAATTTCTGCGAATGTTTCATAATCAATGCAGACATCACACATTGGAAAGAAGGATAAACCTGTCCTGAAGTAGGATAAAAGGCATTTATTAGAATGTAAAGTTGACTTTTAATCTCACCATCTTGCAGTGCATCTCTCCAGACATATGCTCATGATGATACATCAGTAGGTTCCTGGATAATTGGTCTCGACACAACATATGTGGACGATGATCATCTTTGTTGTAGCAGTTCTAGACAAGGTAACTAATCTCAAGTCACATTTCAACCCATTGACTACAAAATGCGTAATGTTCTTAATCTTGTTTGTTCATCATCTTGAACTCTTTACCAGAAAAAGTATGTTCCATGGCTTGAGGAACAATGGAATCTCAGGTGTTGCAACCCAGCTTCGTGACTCTATACTTTCCTGGTTGTTTGTCGTGACGCTATAGGAAGATCATTTTGACAATGGACTTACGGTTTGCGTTGGACTTTCTAAAAGCTCTCTCAATTCAGAAAGACTCGACATCGAGAAGCCCCGATTAAAGTGACCAATTCTCCCATCTTACAATGTACCACGACATCCATCACAAACTTTTCCTTTCACAGAAGCCTATCTATCCAAAAGTTTCAGGAGCAGATGTAAGCTAACAAGGATCGAGCGAACTAATGCTTGTGATGGTTGCTGGTCTATTACATATGCTTCTTTACATGATTAGGCATTCATAACTTTTGCTGTAGAGATTCGAGTGATATCATTGTTTGGTACTCTGTTATTGAATGATAAGAAAAAACATATGAAGTCTTGTGCCGTTCTTTTGTTTTGATTGGTGCACTTTATAGAAATAAAAGTATAAATTACTTGTAGACTGAGTGGACCTGAATGAAGTTTGATCCTTTTAATGTTGCTTGCTTCTCAACACTTTTGTCAAGCACATTTGTCAACATAACATGCATGATTAAGTTTCTTTCGGCTGGTCTTTGTCGAGCACAACGGTCAGGATTAACTTCATCCTGTAAAGGTCAAACTATTAATTTATTGTTTCTCCATAGTGAAGAAGAAGAAGACAGCATCAAGTCAAAGGCAGGATGGTGGGTTTTGATAGTATCTTGTGTTTGATGGCATTTCAAAACTTTTACCAACTCAAGTCTTAACAACAACAACAACGTAATACCAGTAGAGGATCATATTGACAAGTGCCAAATAATATTTAATTTATCATTGAATTGTATTTCTTGGTGACATTTGGTCAGTATAAATCCTCCCTTATCAAACTAAGGATAATGTTAATAATTATGAAAGTTGCCAAACAAGAAACTAATCTTCCTGTATCGAAACATTTGTGCCGATCACACAGGCAATTGGATTACAACAAGATGGATTTTACATTTCTCTTCCATCTTTGCCGAAGAAGGCTCCAAGAAAGTGCTTGTGAACAAGCTGGGTTGGATCACAAAACCTCACATGACATCTTAACTTTGGTTGATGCAATCTTCCAAAGGCATGATTTCGAACAGCAATCTCATTGACTAAAAGACTTATCAACAATTACTGTCATCAACAGAAATTTGCACAAAATTGCCAGCAAAATATCCATGCCAATTTTATGTGCAATGAGTCCAACTCATTACACAATTGACAGCAGTCCAATGACACAAGTTAAGGCACCAAGAAAAATAACAAGTTTATGTGCAAATCATAGATTCTATTTAAGGAAATCTAAGGAACATCAAAAGGGATCAAGAAATCTGGTCTCCTCGATCCCGACGACAACCTTACACATTATCAACATGACACAATACGCAACACACACGAGAGGAAGGAATCGTGTCTATCCAAATATTTCTTCCCCATTAATAAAGTCTGTCGGCTCTGAACACTGCATCCCCCTTGTGTTCACGGGTCCGCTTTTAACCAAACAGTTGCGACGAGGAGCAGTGCCTTCTGCAGTGCAGCCAGCATGATAAGAGCCCCATGATGCCTGTTGAGCTAGGCTCGCGAATATCAGTTTCTCGTCGTTGCACGGCTCTTAAGAACTCCTCCGAGCTTAAGCTCCCATCGCGATTTGTGTCGAAGATGTGGAAGATGATCTCAACCACGTTTTCAGTCAAAGAGACACCACAAACCTATCACCACGAAGGCAGCTGCTTTAATTTCATATTTGACAACTATCATCCAATATAAAGAAAAAAATATCTAATGGATACCATATTCTAAATGAGCTCATTCATCAGCACTCAGGAAAACCAGAAGCATATATCATAACAACCAAAAACTTATTGCTGGTCATATGTAACGAGTCCAAGAAAAGATATAGATAGTTCAGGCAAACAGTCAAAAAAATAAATGGAGGAATGAATTGTCGATAGACTAAGAATTAGTTAAATAGACTAATATCCATATCCCAACTTTATCAACAAGTGGACACAAAAGGGAATCCTGATATTACAAATAGCAAGGTTTGCTCTGAACAAAAGGCCATGTTTCAGTTGCACAAGACTTTGTTTAAAGACAACAAGCATATCTACAAGTAATATCCATGTATTCTTATTTTGTAGAACATATAGATAAATCATATCATCAGATATGCACAGTGAATACACAGATGATTCACAATAAAAAAGCAAATGGTAATAGTTCCGGTAATACATTTAAAGGTTACACTAAGAAAGAAATACAAAAGTTATGTCAGTTGAACAAAATTCATATAGAAGGGCAACAACATTTTGAAAGCTACCAGTGTCATATACATTACCTGTACAATGATCCAATGTATTTTGTTTTTACCCGAAACATAATTCATATAGAATGGCATCACATTTACCACAAGGCTCACACTTTTCCTACTGGCTGAAAAACCAGCTAATAATCTTCAATAATTAGAAACTAAAAGAAATACACAAAGATAAAAGAGTTGATCTTACGTGGGATGCTGCTCGTATAAAGTCCTGCTTTGTCAACAAGCCATTCACTTTCCCGTAACTAAAGATAGCTAGAGTCAAGGGTTTCAATCTTTTACGTAGTTCTGCAAAAGCCTTGAATTCCTGGACATTGAGAAATTTTGAGGTTAACAAGAAGATCAAGAGGCTAAGATCTGAAGGAGTACAAGAATAGTCTTACCTCAAAGGTAATACGAATATCTCTCACAGAAGGGTTATTATCCAATTCATCCACTTGATCTAGTAACTTGTTTATATGGTTCATGTCTGCTGAAGCAACCATTGATAGTGCAAAATCCTTAGCTGAAATAGTTCCCCTTGACTTGAAGTCATAATGTGCAAATTCCAAACGCACAATCTGAACAGCGTAAATTTTATAAGAAGCAAAAGGCAGTAGCCGACAATTATAATTAATCTTTATAAATTTGTAAAGTGAATGATAAATGATATTCAAGTTCAGAAACCAGTTAACCATTTACAAAAAAAGTAAAATGTTTGTGATATGTATCCAAATGCTATGTACAGGCAACTTCTTATGGAAGTATCATTAAAGCCCTTCATGAGCCATGTAGATGAATCCAAACCTAGAATATTGATAAAATCATTATGTACCAATGGTTGTGATGATACTTCAAGGTACAATACTAAAATATTAGACCAAAAACTAAAAAAACTAACAGTGAGTACATAATAAATATGCAAGCAGATGTAACAACGAGCCTGGACACGTATCTTAATAATTGAAATCAAAATTTCTAGAATTAATAATATTGAATTTAAATAATTTTGTACTCTTCAAGATTTAGATTCTAAAATTTTTAAACTAATATAACGACCGGAACAGGTTATGGCTCTTCATAAAACATAGCCAAAACACTTTCAGTATTAAAAATCCTGTTAACAAAAGAAAAGTGAGAATGAGACTGGACCTTCAAACTTCCAAACCCATCCACACCTCTTTCTATCCTAGGCAGATCTTGGAAGACTAGTCCATCACTAAAACGAGACAACAAGGCTCAGGACCTAGAATATCTCAGAAACTAACAGTTTAATCATTTATTATGTTGCACACATATTGATTACTTTAACAAGAACTAGTGATAGCAAAACACAGAAGCTAGGAAAATATGATGAGTATTGATTTATAAAAGATGTAAATCTTGATTTATTAATTCCAAAAGGTGCTGGTATACTGAAACCCTCAAGAGATCAAAGATCAGGCAGAATCTGTGGAACAAGCCGGGGGAAGGGGGTGAACGACTTCAAATGTAATCAGATAGGAATCTATTCAGGCCTTGATCCAGACATCCAGCATAATTCCAATCCCAAATTCTGATGCCAAGCCTAAACCCATGATAAGTTTTGAATCGTAATCGATAGCAATAACTTTTAGGAGTTGGTTTTGCAAATTAGTCCAAGTAATATGTTCAAAATAAGTATCCAAAAGATCCAATTCTTTATGAATTGCCTTGTCACACATGCCAATCTGCAATGACAAGCACTTGCATGCCTGAATACACCAACATAAGCTTGAGTTGAATGAAGTCTCCATACTATACCATCCGAGTTGAATAGGAGACGACATGACATTGGATCACATTACAAGAAGCAGTAAGTAGATAGAAGCCAAATTGAATAGAGAAGAAGGTTCCTTCTGTTGGAAGCTCAAGTGAAAATTCTTGTGAATCTGTCGTAGAATGATCATTATGAGAAATGTCTAACTTCTATGAAACTGTCTCCTGATTTAGATTCTTGACTTAAGTTCTCAATATGAGCCTTTGGTGCAAAAAATTCTGGTTGGACCGTTCTAGAAGGTTCAGCCAAAGGGTGAGATTGTCCAAGGCGAGTTTCTCCTGACTTGGACACTGATGCAAAATCCTGATTAGTAATGACATTATGCACCCATCTGTCTAAACTAGATCTATTACCACTCTAAATGTGAGATTAAATGGTTGAATTAATTTCATAAGAAAGCAGTCAATCCAATCAATCTTGCTTTCACTTCCAACTTTTAGCCATAGAAGAAACAACAACCACAATAATAACCTAAGACTTTGAAATTAATGTTCTACTATGATAACTATCTCTTTGTTGCTACCCCATTAACCTCCACACTCATTCGGCTAATGAGCTTATCTACTAATATTTTATGCATTAAAAGCATCTGGTCAAATGATAGCTTGAGATAATAATAGGACAACCATTTACAAAATATAAGGATTAGTATTACAATTTTAGGTAGCTATATGTATAAGACACTCAAATGGAAGAGAAAACCACAGAAAAGTCATAATTATGACTTTCAGATCAATGAGTGGCATGAAGTACCTCATCATGTAAGTCCCTAAGAAATTGAACAAATGTATCATGTTGGAGGCAGCCTGTCCCATCCTTGCCAAAGAAAGATTGCAGCAGACCACCATTCTCAATAAAGCCACCAACTTTTAGACCAAAGCGAAGGCCATTACTATGAGAAACCCCTTGTCTATTATAAGAACGCATTAATCCTATCACTTTCTTAAACTCTTCTCTTTCTATCTCTCTGGAAAAAAAGATATAAAAAGCCATTAGCATCCATGTACAAGCACCAAGAAACTTAATTAAATTGTTCATACCCTTCTTGTAACAACAACTAGATTATTAGCAGCAATTGCACAGCTCACAAAGAGCAGCATTATTTGGATGTATGAATTTAAACACATGCAATTGATCCAAATATAAACATGGTAATAAAAAATATATAGATAAATAATACAGCAAAAGAATTGCAAATGGAGTACTATCAAATGTGATTAAATAATAAGACTCAGTATCAGAATAAGAAAATAATATGAATCTAGATAAAAAGATGATAATGTTTCCATAAGTTACGACTGTTTGCAAGCTAAAACAATTTATCTGACCGATGAAGATATTTTTTCCTTGAGAATAACAAGAAACAGTCACAAAATCATTATAACAGAGAATGTGGCATAATGTATGAGGCTCTTGCCAGTGAGGATAAGGGATGGTCAACATAAGAAGCATTATCTCCCCAAGTAGTTCTTAGCTCTGTGGGTTAGGGAGACTTTGGTGACTCAACCCCTAGTCACACGTGGCAAAGCGCAATCTAAACAATATTATCAAGCCATGTGCCCTACAATGATCACCCAAAATTGATATGAAGGATTTTTTATCAGAAATTTTAAAAAGTAGGACAAGCTACTAAATTGCCAATTAATGAAATACTTCATATCAATCTTTGTTTCATCATTTAACCACATGGAAATGCTGAGGTTGCAGAATTTTCTACTGACCAGTCAATTCAGAATGGCCAGTGAAGTCAGAATAAGGCTTCCTCTCAGTATGAAGCAAAGCTTAAAAGTGTACAAAAACTTAGAAGAAGTCAATGGATTACCTTAATTTTTATGTAGTCAACATTTCAAAGGCTTAAAAACAGGCCCTTTCCTGCTATCAAAAAAAAATAACAGTAGCTTTCTGAATCTGATGTGAATTACAGTTATTGTAAAACTTTTTAAAATTACCTAGTAAATCAAGCACATAAAAGGTTACAGCTATATATGAAACTTTACTCTTTTCTAAACTGAGAATACATTCCAAAACATGGGTTTCTACCATAGTTTGTCTACCATAGTTAATACTGTACCGTACCGCTTGGTACGGGTGGTATATATTGGTCCGATAGAGGACTGGTACGGGCGGAACATCAATACACCTTAGTGTTCCATGTGTTAGTACACTCGGTACATATCATACCGACAGTTGATCGGTACACTCGTACGGTATGGTATTCAGAATATATACCTTGGACATATCTACATATGGTTAACAAGAAAGGGGGAACAATTTCTGCAAAAGAAAGGAACAAAACTTCATGCACCAGGAACAAAACCTACCCGTTATTGTCAAGATCAAACATTTTGAAAGCCACACTGAAGCTTGATTCAGGAATGCTAAGCAAGGTCACAAAGAATATGTACCTGGTAACAAGGCAAAATGTAGGTTGAGAAACAACAATACTGCCCTGTGCTTAAAACGAGCTTGAAGAAATAAATGGATAAAAAAGGAAAAAAAAAAACACAGACGTCTTTGACTTACTCTGGGAAGGATATTAGTCCATCACTATCAGTATCAAAAAGCATAAAAAAGGAAGATGGCGCGCAATGCAATTCCCCAGGAACACGCTCCCCTCTCAAATATCCTTCTCTAACAATATTGGATTCCGATGGAGGAAAAACAGTAACAACTGCTCGCATAAAATCTGCTGGTGTCATACATATTTCTCCTTTTGTGTTCTTAGATGTTGCGAAATATTCGAAAATCTATAAAGAAAACATGGAAAACAAGTCAAGTTTAAAACATACTACTGAATTGTATTACATCATAATACCATATAAAAACAGCAAGGCAAAACCAAATACAGAATAGAAGAAAATAAGGACTAAATAGAGAAATTTGGATTCTGGTAATTTGGACATATCTACGTATCAACAAGCACTAAGTTTGGACATGAATGTACATGAAGACTAACATCAGATGCTAACAAATATACATGTGTACTTCTAAGAAGTAAACCTATTGTGTTATGGAGCTACTGCATAGCAGGAACAAAATTTGCTCCACTGAAAATTGTTTCCTTTTGCCTAGATGATGCAACAAAAGACATTTAATCCATAAAGGAGTTTATCTTCACTGACTTTGTGTTGGAAAAACATTAATTTTGAGTTTTTACAGAGAAAAAAATCATCCAGTGATTGCTTAAAAGTCATACAACAAAAACACTCCTACCATTTTGGACTACAATACTCTGAAGTTGTTCCAGAAACAATAACAAAATTCAACTTTTATATGTGTACATTGTACAATATATACATGATTGATTATTGGTATTTGTGATGAAATAGTGATTTTTATGGGAAAAATATGAGTGAACTACATACCTGAAAACATTGAGGGTTTCGGTCAGTTGCTTAACTGATTTGAACTAGTTATGGATGAATGCATTAATGGGTAATATAGCAATCATTAGATGGTGTATTAAGAAAATCTGTTCTGTCGAGTACTTGATAATTCTTCAGATCTTAGTCGAGTCAATCACATGGGTATCTACACCAACTGCAGCTGAAATAGTATAAACACTAAACTTCAAGTTGCATCCCTATTGGGATATTAGCTGATCAAAACCCCTCACTTCTCTGTTTCATTTCCTTCAGAAAAAGCCTAATTGACTTGATGCTAATGATGATCTGCTGGGGACTGGAGCAAAATGGCTATTACTTATACTTAACAAAGACATGAATCTATACTAAGGAAAAGGAAAAATCTTGCAAAATAGTTGAGCAAAATATGAATATTTCTCAACAGAATACCTTTTCAGGTGGACTTCGCAATCTTATCCGTTTCTCATAGTTGAAGAACACCCTTCTACGATATGAATCTGCACAAAATAAATAGACAAATACTAAGTCTAATATAAATATTAACAAAAATTATGCATAAAAGGTATCCTATATCCGAAGTCTTTTTGTGGATGAGGCAGCAAGCAAGAGTGATACTAATTCGTTTATATTTCCGATATTGCAATCACAGCACATTAGTGATCCAAGCAATACTAATAATAGTGCAGAGCGAATCATCTGATTTAGTATGCAGCTCATCTGAGTTCATTCGCATACTTGGCGGATCCGATTCAGGTACGATACGCACCCGATCTGGACCGGTATCGTCCAAGCTGATCAGAGTAATTGGGGTCGTTTAACGTACACAGACAGTCAAAGACTGACCTGGGAACAGAAACTTGGGCTTCTTTTCTATCTTCGCATCATTTGACACGATCCGAAGGTCGGGCTCCTTCTGCGCCAAATCGGAGTCGGCGAAGTAAAGGGAAGAACCGGGGAAAGATGGGGATGAAGGAACCAACCAGAGTCCAAGCCCCGATGCACCGACGGCCAATACCCCCACGACCGCGCTCCCGATTGCCCCGAGATCACGATCGGACTGTCCGCGCCCCTTCTCAGCTGCTGCGAAGCTGCCGAACCGCGCGTAGGTGCTCCGGCTTCGGATCGCCGATCTACGCAGGGTCGAAACAAGGAGAAGCCACATCGACGTTCTCTACGAAGGACGAGGACGACAGAGACCGAGAGCGACCGAGCGTGCAAGACAAGAGCGAGAGACAGAGAGAGAGAGAAGCGGCGAGGTGTCGCAGAATCGAGGAAGTGGTTTATTTATATTTTAGTTGTATTTATTTATTTAGATAATCTGCCTAAAAAGGCCTTTACTAATTAGTTTTTATCATTTTTATCATATGTATTTACGGTTTTTTTTTATAAATATCAGTTTTACGCTCAAATTCCTTTTCTGTTTCTCAAGTCAACCCCTCCTTCTCCCCCTCCCTTCTTCCCTTTCTCTTTGAACCTCCGGATTAGTTACAAATTATCTAATAAATTATCTTTTAATATTTCGATCCCTATACTTTAAAAAGTTATATTAACATCCTCATAGTTACGAAAGTAAAACATATATATTCATTTACCCTAACATCATTGATTTTTTCAACGAAAATATAAAAATAAAATAATAAAAAAATAATTTAATATTCTAGTTGGTGATGATGAATGATATCAGTGGTAGCGGATGGTGGCGTCGTTAGGGTCATGTGTGATTGTTGTGGATAAGGATGACAGCAACGAGAGGTGAAGGTCACTCTATATCTACATCGATGATTCTTTCGTCGCTCGGTAATTACGTCGATACCAACACAATTGTTGTTGAGCGATGCCGCTCTATATTTGCGTTCGCACTAATGCCAATACCGAACGACCCTTAACTCTCACTAATACTCTCATTATCCATAATAGTCACCCGCGATCCCTAACGGTATTATTGTCCACCATCACAACTTGAATATTGGAATTACATTTTTGCTTTTTTATTTTCGTGTTTCTATTAATAAAACTGATGATGTTAAGGTAAATGAATCTAGATGTTTTATTTTTGTAACTATAAGAATACCAATGTAACTTTTTAAGATATAACGATCGAGATAATAAATATAGCTAATTATAAAAAGTAATTTGTAGTTAGCTCTCATCCCTCCTCCTTATCCTCTAAAGATAATGGTGAAGGGATTAACGAAGAGGTTCAGGTGAAGCGACGATGACTTAGGGATAATAAAGAAGAGGGATGAAGCAAAAAGAATTAGAGAAGATGGAATCTTATTGACCGTATATTTGATTTAATATGATTTTACATAAAATCATATAAAAATATAAAAGATCAAGAATATTTCTTTGTCAACTAATGATATTTTTTTAGCATATTGACCAATATAATTTTATTTATTGTTTCTATAATTTATTTATAATTATTCCAAACAAGATGGACTTACCTACAAAATATTCACTTTATAAGATGAGCATATCTATATCGTCAAAAATTAGCTTAGGGTACAATCAATTCTCAAAAAACCCATAAATTGGTGTTCCCTTGAGTTGAATTTGAATTGATTTTTTTCTTCTATTGAACTGATGTAATTGTTCGGCTTATATTCTACGAACCACCATAATGATTGGCCCAACCAACCTCCTCCCTTCTTCCTACATTGCCCTAGTTATTTTCATCATCTCTTCATCTTCTCTATTATCGTCATCTACCTTCCACCATGGTTCTCTCTTTTGCCGCTATAGTTATCTCATTTATGATTTTTCTCTTGTTCTTTCGGTATCCCTTATCGCTTCATCTATCTTCCACCATGCTTGCTTCTATCTCTCCTCCTCACATTGCTCTCCACCATCCGTGTACTTTATATTTTCCTCTCTTTTATTATTGCATTTCTCTCAATGTTTAACTATGCTCATTTATCCTTCTCCTTCTTTCTTTATTGAGGCTAATTATATATACTCTATGAAGTTAGTTACATTTAGTATTTCAATCCTTACACTTTAAAAAGCTAAATTGGCATCTTTATAGTTACTAAAGTAAAATATCTAGGTTCATTTATTTTAACACCATCAGTTTTACTAATGGAAACACAAAACAAAAAATAAAAGATATTTTTAACATTTCAGTTAATGGTAGCAAATGGTGTCGGTGGTGGCAGATGACAGTATTGCTAGGAGCTGCGAGTGGCAGTTATAAATGAAGAGAGTAGTGGTAAGAGGTGAGGGTCATTTTACATCTGTATCAATGTCGACACAATTGTCAAGCTGACTTTTTTACTGCTCTACATCTACATCGGCGATCACACAATTATCGAGTAGCGAAAGGGTCACTGATACATATGTCGAGCGGCCCTTTTGTTGCTAGGTAATTACGTCGAAGCGTCGCTCAATAATTGTATCGGTATCGACATAGATGCAGAGTGGTCCTCACCTCTCACTACTACTCTCTTCATCCACAACAACCACCTGTGGCCCCCCAACGATGACGTCATCCGCTCCCACCGATGTCATTCGCTACCATCAATTAAAATGTTAAAATTATCTTTTTATCCTTTTTTTCATGTTTTCATTGGTAAAATTGATGACGTTATGATAAATAAACCTATATATTTCACTTTCATAACTATAGGAATACTAATATAATTTTTTAAAATGTAGAGATCAAAATACTTAAATAACTAACTACGGAAGGTAATATGTAATTAGCCTTCCTCTATTGTCCTCTCCTTCCCTTTCAACGATGATGTTAACTCTTTCTCGGGATGGTCATGTTGTCTTCGCTAGCAATCAGTTTGTCATAAGCATCGAGAGCAAGCACCATATTATCTATTACATCCTTAAGTCTATCTGTCTCCTTGGCATCATCACTATCGACCATCACTTAACCTCTTCTCGTGCTTGAAGTTTATAATTTAGTATGGTAGTCTGAATCATATACGATTATCGAGAATGATCTACATATTATATTTGATTTGAAATATATTCTTATTTAGTGTTGACCTGGTAAGTGCTAATGGTGCAAAAACTCAATGGATTAATGTAGTGGGTTTTGATGGATGAAGAATATTTATCATATCAAGAATATTAGTTATAGGTAAGATTTCACAATAAGAGGGCCCGTATGATACCATATATCCGATACTATATCGATTAATACTCTCTTATATAATGAAAAAGATGAAGGATACAAGTCCTTGATTAGACCTGTAAATACTGTATGATATCTACTGATTTGATTGGTATTTGAAATCTCTGTTGAGGGTTTAGTTAAAACAACGGATGCTTGATCATGTATATGACTTCCAATTTACATGTTCACTAGGAGATTATGATAGTGGCTTTCCAAAAATATCAGCTCTTTGGTTTCATGCCATAGCCATATATTAGAGTTCAGGAATTTCTATGCAAGGTTTAACTGGTTTTGTGGATGTCATAATAGCTTGGTTGTAGTCTCATCTTGCTTATGGTCTTCTTTGCCTATTCTTAAGCATGGTTATTTTGAACTGTCAATTTGTGCAAACAATGTTTTTTTTTTGGGAGGAAGAAAGAGACACTGTAGTAAAAACTAAATAGGAGAGCACAAAATGCTTGTAAGATCATGATAACTGGGCAAGTCACCACTCCAAAACCTGGACAGACCCTCAATTCTAGCAAAACAAGCTAGAGAATGTGCCTCTCTATTACATTCTCTATACAAAAGCCACACTTGGATAAGGAAAACTTGTCAAAAGCTTCTCTACACAAACAATGTCTTTGTAATAGAAGCTCATTTCAATAAGAAACATTCATGATGAATATTGTGAAAAGCTTGATCTAATCTGACTATAATTAGTCTAGTTTTGTTGGAAATCTATCCTTAGCTTTGCTTGTTGCAGAGTGATTCATCTCATGTTAAGTCTCTTTGTTTTCTTCTTTCTTGTTAAAGGGTATTATCTACACCCTTACAGAAACTGAGATTTGTAATGTCTAAATCCTTTGATTCATAAGCAGATTATAATCCATTTCAGTGATTGAGAATTAGTTAGATGTATATGTTAAAAGAATTATAAAGATGAAATAACTAACATCACATATTGTGGAAGAGTAGACATGAATAACTATTTTATCTTTCTTTTGATCACTCAAATTAAACTGCTTCTTTCTCTTCTAAACCCAATACTTTTCACTGTATGAGCAGTAGCTCACATTTCATCTTTATTTTGCCTGTTATTTTCTGCAATTATTTTTGACTCATCATCATACTAATTTACTTGATGCAAAGCAGGAAAAGATATGAGAATAGCTTTCCTCATATATGGATATCCTGCTCATATGGATGTTTAGAAAGAACAATATGCAATCATGAAGATAAGCAACAACTATTGAACTATCATTATGCAAGAAATTTCTCAACATAGAAGTTAAGAAGCATAATCAAAGTAGTACATAGTTATGCAAGAAATTTCTCAAAAAAAATATATCATTATGCAAAAAAAAAAAACTAAAAGTACCACTTGAAAATTATATGATGGGAAGTGAAGCATCAGATTATGGTTTGTTTTATTTAGTTTGTATATATATATATATATATATATATATATATATATATATATATATATATATATATATATATATATATATATATATATATATATATATATATATATATGTATAGTTTGTGTGTGTGTGTGTGGCATACATCACATAGATAACTGCTCTCTGTAGAACAGTTTTCTTGGCACCTCATCTGATATAACAGCATTTGTGAAACCAAAAAAAGAGAGAGGAAAGATTGAGGGGTTTCGTTCAATAGATAATTTGGACACAAAGCATGGCACTAATTAAATGAAAATAATGTAAACAAAGGGAACAATGTGATAATTTGTTTTCCTAAGGCTATTCATGCATGCAACCAAAGAACTAGCATGAGAAAGGAGCTCGAGCCAAAGGAACATCAATGTCAAAAGCTGGCACATGAGCACTAAGTATGTTGGGTGACACCCAGAGTTCCCCCAAACACTTCAGGGAGGGCACGCCTGGTTCCAGGTTTAGGCTCCAAAATCCCTTCTGAAGTGTTTGAGGGACTCCAGATGACATCCAACTCTTCCTTCTTTTTTGTGTTACCCAGCTTGCTTTGACCATTGGAGCCTATTTATAACAGTCGTCTAAGGAATGATCTGAGAGCTGTGGAGCATAGATCTCGTTCATTGTACCTGGACACTTTCAAGTCTCAGGATCTTATGGAAGGGGTACAGAACCTTCAGTGAGGCCAAAAGGCCACTGTCAGATGCAATCTCTTTGGCTGAGTCCTTGTCTCCTTTCAACCAGAGTATCTCAAAGATGCCATGCAACTCTGCCTCATGTTTGTAATTAAGCTTCGATTGCCCTGAGCTTGAGGATAGAGAAGGTAGGACTCTCTCACATGTCTCTCCAGTTTTAACCCTTCCTTTGGTTTCAAAAACGATTGCAGATAAATCATCCAAGGTGTGCAAGGTAGGGATGTGCATCCCTGCAAGTTGAGCTAAAACATAGACCATTTGTATGATAAAGAGGAATATCCAACTATGCCTCAGACTTGTGTAGGGTTTGGGACCTAAAGGAAGATTCTGAAATAGGCAGAGAGACAGAGAAAATCATGCAAATGTAAAGCCAAGAGATATGGATTCCCTATTCTCCATATGAGCTGTAAATGTGGCTAGGTTCAATGTAGGTAGATTGGTTCATTGTTCCCTGAAAGCTCATAGACATATTACTTCATGCATAATTTATCCTAAGAGAAGCATTAGAAGATTGGAACATCATTATAATTATGTAACAAGGGTGAACTTCTTCAAGACAAGTTAGTTTAGCTAGGTGTTCATTGTGTTCCCCTCAGCCACTTCTTACAGGGTCTCTGTCTTCAATCTACTAGGGGCTTAGATTAAGGTAGGTAATTGTTCTGAGAAGTCTAATAGGGAATCTGTTTGTTAGTGTTTTGGGAGGTCAATCTCAATTTAGTGTTTGTAAACTTGTCCTAATGAAAGCATTCAATGACACTTCATTAGGTCTCTAAACACAGCGTTAAGATAACTAGTACAGTTCTACTGAAGTGATAGAGAAGAACTTAGGTTTCATCCGAAAGCAGGATTTATGAAATGAGAAATTAGATCTCTTGGGTTCAATCAGTAAGATATGTTTGTGCAAAAGAGGAAATGCAGTAGCTTTAGGTTGGGGAGACAGCACAAAATGAATGTAAAGCCCTGTTCCTACATTCTAGAACATCTCATGAGCTAATATTGCCCTCAAGGATTAGATGAATGATTCCAATATTTTTCAGATACACCTGTAGGTAAGTTTCTAAAGATTTCTTGAGGGAAATTTAATTTCCCTACAATGAGCATAATGAAAACCAGGGTTTAATGCAGTTCTTAAAATTATTCTTTCTGATGATCACTTACATAAAATTCACTCTAATGCATACATTTCATATTATTCCCTTGGTCTTATTCTTTTAATCTTCTAACATTTTTTTTTAATATCTAAAAGCACACATTCTTGAAAGCATAACCTTCAAATTGTTTTGATTGTCTCCTCCATTATGTATGTTATCATAGATTCTCCTCAATTTAGCATAGATTGTTCTAGTATATATACTTAATCATTTCATTGTCTCATGTTGGTGCCCAACTACCATACATATCTATCTGGAACTGTTCTTACCAGGAATGCTGCTCTGAGACAAGGTTACTATCTAGTTTACAGTTTAACAGCAGTGGAGTTGGGCAGGAACTATTTAGGTTGTTGTTGCTGTGAAAGTTTCAGCCACTGTATCTGCTACTCAGCTACTCTTCAAAAACAAAGTTTTTGTGGTCAGATTATTTGCAACTTAGTATCTTGCTATTGCAAGGTGATGCATGTTGTAACTTGGTATTTATTGGGATGTTGGGCCAAAACTTCTTCCAGAATGAGAAATGTAATTTTAAATGTGAGTCCCATGATCTTCATTTGTTCAGATTATCTGATTGTACTGATACTTGAAAAACATAAGCAAGTGTTTTGCCTGTCCTTTCACTGGTTGGTTGTTCATCATCCTTATTTCAATTAGTCTCCATTGCTTCTCAACCACATACCCTTAATCATGCTCCTATCTATCTGAAATGAAAATAACTGGCTTCTTTCTCAAGATATTGTTCAGGTGATCTGCATGAGATGTGTACAAGTCATCCTAAATATGCAGATGAAATTATTGTGTGGAAATGGAAGCTCAATGCTAGGGACAGATCCTTATTTGAAGTGTTACACTGCCTTCGTATCATGATGAAGGTTCCTAGGAAATTTGATGTTTGGATATTCCTGATAAGACCATTCCAAATTAATAAATATAAATTAGATTTTGATTGTTGGATATACACGAATGATTGTTAAAAGTTAATCGAGATATCAAAAAGCGGAGATCCCATACAAAAATTATATCTATGTGTATTAAAGAGAGCTTCTCGGTGGTATACTGTTATCCTCACAAGATCAAATCACACTTAACCAAATCAAAACGATGAATCAAATATGAAATTATTATGTTTGTTGGTAACTAACTGGTGTTTATATTTTTCATGTCATATCTAAAGTAGACATCAAAATTTTTTTGATAAATCCTGATTACACATTATACGATCAGAAAAATATTCTCTAAATCATACATTCAATTTCAAAAATAGTTTTAATTAAGATTTATGCTAACTCAGTAAACTTTGTTGATCTACTTTGGATCCTTCACACATTTTTCCATTTTAATCATTTTTAGGAATTATCTAATCCTTCATGCATAGCACATGTCCTTTTCTTTCAAATAAAAAAATCTCTGGCACAGTGACCGAAGATGACATGCTGTCTCCCAATTCCCCATCCCAAACACCATTACCTCAAAAGGATCACATTAAACAACCTCAAATCCCCCTCTCCTAATCACCTATTTCTCTGCAGTTGTCATTCTTAGCCTACTAAAGTACTGCATGCCTACCAAACATAACTTCTGTCCCCTATTAATTAATGCCTTAGTCCTCCCTATGAACCCACAATAGACAATCCACCAAACCAACCACATAATTCTCGCACAATTGCTGCTAACGGGTCGGATCTACAGCAGATAAAAGGACATTGTGTCAGAGAAAACTAAATAATACATGAAATCAATTGTATCAAAGTTTCGATCCATAATATTCTGCTTAAGTGGATCGGATTTCAGATGGTATCCATAATCCGCTAATAAGACCAATAAAACAAAAAGGGCAGTGTGTGCCTGGTACGATTGGGTGGGCTCGGTTGAGTCCGCTTGTGCACGACAATTTAATCGCCTCCCCTCATTTAACCCCTATCTATTCAATGATTCCTCTCGCGCGCACACGGACGGCAAAAAGTAATATGAAAAGATGACCCCACCAGCGACTTACCCGCTGGCCCACCCAACCCGACCGTATCCAACACCCGCACGTTCTTTCTTTATAGCGCCACTACTCGGCGGTCCCATGGGACCGTCTCTCTGCCACGTACGCCATGTTCTCCCGGCCCCACCCAGCTTCGTGCAATAAGGCGTCTCTCTTCTTCCTCTCCCTTGAGGTGAGCGTTAGCGTTGGCTGCATCAGGTGAAGCGGGGGCGGCGCTCTCTCTGCTGCTCCCGTTGTTGTTGGCATCTCCTCGACTTCAGTCTCTCTTATGAACAGGACCTATCGAGAGAGAGAGCACAATTGCTTCGTTCGACGACTTCGCGCTCTTCTTTCGACTCACAGATTTCTTTGGCTCTTGGTTTCCGTTTCTTTCTTGCATGTTTGCGTTGCCTGTCTCTGATGACCGAATGAGCTGCTTTCATCTGTTTGAATTGAATGCTATCTCAAATTGACTTCTCCCATCCCTCTCTGTCTCTGGATTTTGCCACCTTTTGCTTGTTTTGTCGATCAAAATCCGATCTTTTTGTGTCTCTGCTCTCTGAATTTGTTGCAGTCTGATCTCTCCCTTCCCTCTCTGTTTTGATCGTGAATCCATTCCGTTCAATCCAATTTTGGTCGCTCGGATCGAGAGCGTCGACAAATGCAAAGGAAAGCTCCCTTGGAAGGTTCCTGCAGCTTGCACTCTTGGGATCGACGAATCTCCATCATGGATACCAACAGAATCCCGATGGCCCCTCTAAGCACTGTTGAATACCTTCATCTTTCCACGGAGCGATCGCGTTAGACGCAGAGTTCCCCTGTTTACCCTCGTCATGGGTTGCACGGGCTCGAAGCAGGTTGGCCGACGCCGCGGATGGAGCCCCAGTCCTTGTGTTGGCAGCCACTCCCTCCCCGTCCACTACGACGGTGATGTCAACGACCTTTACCGGGGGGGAGACGACCACCACGCCGTCTCCCTCACCTCCACCACCCTCGGCTCCTTAGTGCTCGACCGCGAGGACCTCAGCTTCGACGAAAAGGCGATGATAAAGAGCACCAACGACCTCCCGGCGGTGACCACGGAAGCCAACGTCGTCGAGGGGCTCGTCCGTGCCAAGACGTGGTCGGGGATGGTGGATCGCCGGATCTCCGAGTCCCCGACGATGACCCCGTCCAACGAGCCGGAGGTCATCAACGCCTGGGAGCTTATGGCCGGCCTCGAGGACGCCAGCTCCCCCCACCTCTCTCTCGCCGATGCCGTCGACTGCTCTTTGTCCTTCCGCATCTCACGGGATGCGCACCGTTCATGGCCCGATTCCGAGCTTTCGAGTGCGGCCTCCTTGCCGAAGCCGCAGTGGATGCAGCTCAGCCCGGTGGACTCCGTCGTCTCCGATTTCGACCCAGCGATCTCGACCTCCTTCCGCGAAGCCCTGTACGTGCTGTCGCCGCAGCAACAATCCCATTCCATCCTGCAATCCCCTGAGCTCGACAAGGAAGACAAGGACAAAAACAAGGAGCCCTCTCGCGCAAGTGCAAGAACCGGATCGATAGAGTCTGCCGATGGCCGCGAAGTTCCGGAAACCATCGGCATTGTTCGAGCAAGAATCAACGAATTCCAACAAAAGATCGACGTCAAAAAGACCAGACCCAATGCCAGTTCCTCGGATGTGGCGTCTTCCCTCGTATGCCCGCCGGGTGGCGAGGGGAAGGTGGTGTTCTACTTCACCAGCATCCGCGGGATACTGAGAACGTTTGAGGATTGCTGGGCCGTCAGGGTAATACTTCAAGGCTATGGCGTTCGCGTCGACGAGAGGGACGTGTCGATGCATGCAGGATTCAAGGAAGAGCTGATCGACATGCTCGGCCCGGGGTACGGCGGCAACAGTCTGCCGAGGGTCTTCGCCGACGGGCACCACCTGGGCGGGGCAGACGAGTTGAGGCACCTACACGAGGTGGGGAGACTCGCCAAGCTCATAGAGTGCTGCGAGATGGAGTCGCAGGGGAAGGGACGCGGCGACGCAGCCTCCTCATGCGATGGCTGCGGCGACGTGAGGTTCGTCCTCTGCGGGACGTGCTCGGGGAGCTGCAAGGTGTACGTCGAAGCGGAGGAGGAAGGCGACGACTTGGGAAGGTTCCGAAGGTGCCCCGACTGCAACGAGAACGGGCTTGTTCGATGCCCGGTGTGCTGCTTGCAGAGAGAGTGATTCCGTGAAGGTGTTCGACGTTTTGCTTTGTTCTGTATGTACAGCAAGAGGATGAAACTGAAACTCTCTCCAACAAAAGATGAACATTTAGCTTCTTGCACTTATTTTCCTTCTGTTCTTTGTCTATTCTTAGTGGGAAAGACACAGAAGTGAAACCCATTACTATGTGATAAGATTGAAGCAATACAAAGTTGTAGATCTCAGTGATCAGACCCTATTATTTTCTGATGTTTATCTTATTTCATTTCTCTTCCTAGCTGTTATGATAATATTCATTATTAGATTCATATACTTGGTTGTTGGCTGGTAGGCCATGCATCAATAAGTTCTAAGATCTATCTATGCATTGTTCATAATGCTGCAATGACAAGTGACAAGAAGTAAACCTGTAGTACTCAAAAACTACTTCATGCCTGTGATGTCACATTGGGGCACTGCTCATCTTGTAGTGGGAAGCCATCACTGCCTTATCCCACTGCCAAGAAGGCAAGAATTATATTTATAAATATATATATATATATATATATATATATATATATATATATATTACACATTATAGTGTGTGGTATGGGTTCAGTTTGCCTGATGTGCTGAATAAGTGTGGCATAGGTTGGCATTAGTTTATGGGCAACACTGGAAGATAGCATAAAAAACATAGCAAATATGGAGAAATTACTTGTATTTTATGTCTGCATAGACATCTCAGAACAAATCTACTGACAACTGAGAGTAGAAAACTTAGCCTTATAATTGGAGAACAAATCTGGTCATTCAATCAAAATTGAGTTGTACTTGATGTTGTTGGTAGAGTTAGTATTCATTTAATTAATTTGGAGAATTGAATTGGTGTATAAAAGAAAATAATCTTTTGTTTTAATTTTTTTTATGATTCAGATGTAATAAATTAATGTCAGTTAATACTTGGAGATCAATCATGATCCAAAGATAAATCTAAAAACTAAAATAACATGATGCACAGTAACACTACTGTTTGATCCTTGTCCATCATCTCTAACATCACTGAGCAGTGTCTGATTTCAAGCTAAAATGGCATCAAGTGATCTCTCATGTACCTTTCAGTCCAAATCCTCCAGCTTGCAGGTTGGTCCATGGAAGGAGAAATCAAACTTAATGACCTAAAAAGAAAAAAAAAATAATTCAGCAGGTTGTAAAACAAAATCCCTTATGTTGCTCAAGTCCAGCTTCATTAGTGTTGGTTTGGTGGTTGATGGTAAATCAAAATTTCAGAGATAACCTAATCTAACTCACACCGAATTTTATCGTAGAATCAAGGCGACATGAATATTGAGGAAGTATAATTGTTGGAGAGATTTTTAGAAAAATAACGTATTCTCGAGCTTTCCTCGTAAAGAAAGATCGAGCAACTATCGCAAGTGGATGGGTCATATTTATAGTTTGAAAGTGTGAATCGATCTTCTTTATTCAAAGAATATTTTATATTATTATTGATATGATTAATAAGTATTTTAAAATTTTTAGAGCTAATATCATTAAAGGATAAGTATTTATAATATCAAAAAGGAGAAATCATGATTTAATTCATATATAAATTTCACAAAAATCCCTATATTTTGGTGGAAAATAATAATATATGAGAAATATATAATGCTTCTGGGTTTCTATTTAGGACAAATAGTGAGCATCTCTTAGGGTCTTCAGATAGGATAAATCTTTCATGATTTACGCGCGAGAGTATACAGACAAATCGTATCCGAGTGAGATTAACTAAAAAAACTTATAACTGATCTTATCATATACGATGAAAGTTTTGATTTTCTCAATGATAAAGTTATTTAACTTTATATTGGCTTTTGAATATATCATTAATTATTAATATTTGAGTTTTTTTTTTTGTTTCGAATTCTTTTCTCTCACATCACCAACTAACAACGATCTATCTAAGCATTAAATATATCATTCGGTGAAAGATATTGTCAGCAACATGTCAATAAGAGAAGAAAAAGCATACTTTAATATCTAAAAAGATGATGAGACAACAAACATAGTATGAAAGACATTGTCAGCAATATGTGTCTTAGAGAAGAAAAGCATACTTTAATCTCTAAAAAGATGGTGAGACAGGCATAATAATTCATACTAGAAAACAAAATTGACTTCACTGGTGGACCGTAGAACAAGATCAACAACAACAATAGGGGTTCTCAGATTCACACCACCATACATATGAGCATTGAACCTTCCGATGCCAAGCAAATCACATATGAAGAAGGCGACGAACCACGGCGACCTCAGCATCGTTCATGCCGGACATGGCGAGTAAACGTGCGAGCCTTTCGCTTAAGCCATCCACTTGTTGGTGTAATCTCCTGATGTAGCTGCACGAGTCCTGTAGGACCTCATCTGCCGACATCTATGGCGACATTAACAGACGTTAGCTATCAGTTAGAGCAGCAGTGCACTTAACCCAAGGAAAAAGGTACAAAAGAATAGCACTTTAGATGACTCCGTGATACCCTTTTGCTGCTGCGAGTGCGGTGGTCGGGGAGCAAAGCTTGCAGCTTGGACATGAGTTCCATGATGTGGTCGTCGGTGATCCCCGGAGAGCCTGACTGCGTTGAGCGAGATCGCCTGTTTGGCATCTTGTTTGCCGTGGAAGTGGCTTGGTTTTAGATTGTTTCGGACCCAAAGCCTGATTAGGAGAAGAGACTAGTGCAAGTGATGGGGAACTGTCTGATGGTATTGAGAGAGAGAGAGAGAGAGAGAGAGAGAGAGAGAGATGAGGAGGGAGACAAACCCAATTGCAGCAAGAGATGAGCTTTTGTTGAGTTTAAATAGTTCTTTTGGATGGAGAAAGAGAGAGAGAGAGAGAGAGAGAGAGAGAGAGAGAGAGGAAGAGAGAGAAGGGATTGAAACTAAGGATGTTTCCTAATATTGGGGTGACAATGGGAGGTGAAATTTAATGTGCGTGACTCATAATGTTTATTAAATAATGAGGTGTTGGGACCATACCATGTTTGACTTTTGTCACTTACTGTGTGTTGCAATCTTAGGTAACAAAAGTTCTCTCTCTATATAAATATATATATATATATATATATATATATATATATATATATATATATTTGAGGTGAAATTTGTGTCTAAAACTTCATTGAAAATTTTTACTAAGTTTGCCAACACCCTAAAAATAATGGAATCTTATTCGTACATCTCTCCTATTATTTCTATCTACCATGCAACTTCAATGTAAAGTAAGTTAAAGAGGGAATCATTAAGACAATTAGGATATTTTTTATGTTTAGAAGGAAATATTATGGTTGTCATTTGAATTAATCATAATTTCTTTTCCTGTAGTATTCTTTGTATTCTATTTATTCGCAACGGCAAAGACTGCCCACTACAGTATATGGAGGCGGCGGAAATTACATTTTCAACTCTACCTTCATAAATCATGGGGGCCACACGATCGCCGAAGTTATACCCAATCATAAAGCAGGTGAGAGCCGGGCAAATTAAAGCTGGGTGGTATGTGTTCGATATCTCATTGCTGTTCCGATATCCCGGTATTGAGCGGTCAAACGACAGCTTTGCCACCGCCCGCGTAAAAGAAGCGGCTTGTACGCACGCTGCTGCACCGACTGCATCACCTGATATATATATATATATATATATATATATATATAGTTTGTCAAGTAGTATCTCAAATTTAAAAAAAATATTTATATCATCATTTTATTTTTTATCAAAATAATCATTCTACTTCTATCGATCATCATATTCTGCTCAACCCTTCGTCACACTTTCACCCATTAGCAATCTCCCTCCACCCCAATGATTGTCTTCATTCATAGGTAACCTTCATAGTGGACTTCGAATGAGGAAGAAAATGAGATGGGTCGTGTGCCTTGGTTGTCATTTACAAGTCTCCTTCACGAAGTAGCTCATGCACTCACGCTATTAGTTACCAGGGGGTGATAAAGGTGCGGGCATCACACTTTCGTCATCATTTTATAAACCCCCTTGTGCTGTTGATCATGAGCAAGGAAAGATGAGCTGGGCCATACCCTCTCATCAGCAACTTAGTGGGGAGAGCGGTGAGGGCATTTGTTGTCCCTCGCAAGGCTTCCATCATCATTAACTATGAGCAAGGAATTAACGAACGATTATTGGGGTCTATGGAGGTAGGAGTAATGTAAAGAGATAAGGGTAGCTATATAGAGTGAAGGTGACAATGATGGGTCTGATGTAACTAGGGATAAAATGATTATTTTTTTTTACGTGACCAAAGTACTCTTTGATAATTTTTATAAGTTAAAATGCTTTACGAGGATTTATCAAAGAAAGATCTTTCAGAAAATTTATCATATAAATATATATATATATATATATATATATATATATTATATAAGGTAATTGTTAAAAAAAATATTTTCTTGGGCTTTTTACGGGAAATGTTTTCATTTGTAGAATTCTTAAATAGAAATTTTCATCTAATAATTGAACTACCCTTAACCACCTTCCCATTTTTTTCTCCTTTTTTTTTTTTTGCTATGAACTGGTCAATAGAGTGAACCAATCCAATTATAATATTTTCACATTATGTTACAGTATTTTTTTTATTATTGTTATAAACACTGTAAACATAGTGTTTTTACAAAAAAACTATATATATACTCTAAGACAATGTATAAATTGTGTAACAATATGTTATAGTTATCATGATACAGTGTTTCAACAATACCTAAAATATACTATGTTACAATATTTTTTTGGTATTACTAATAATAATATAACAGTGTAAAAATATTGTAACTGAACCCCGGACAGATCCATACAAAATGAAAAGAAAATGGGGGGAAAATGGATATGATTGACTATCAAATCAAGAGTATTTCAGGTATTAGGTAAAAAAAATTATTTTAAATTTTTTTTCCTAAAAATTCATCCTATATATATATATATATATATATATATATATATATATATATATATATATATATATATATATATATATATATATATATATATATATATATATATATATATATATATATATTATAGTTGTTGCAGCAAAAACTAACCCCTCTCTCTATTCTGCCATGTAATTCCCTAATTTGGCTTCATCGCTAGCTGTTCATGACCATTGAAGCATGCAGAGTCCATCTCCTGAGCTGAGTCTTCTGGCGTTGGAAAACCACTCTGCTTTCTTCCAATTACGATCTTGTCAGATAACGACAAGATGCTATGAGGTATGATTGTTCCAACGGCAACGACAAGTGAGGTATGATAGAAATCAAAGTGGCGTCACAAGTGATGTACGATAGAATCCAAAGTGGCGTCGACGAAAATCCTATTGAGATTTTGTGATCTTCCATGTCGGAATCGTGGGGTAGTTTGATGGTTGAAAAGTCCCTGTTAAAGATCTGATCGAATCACTTGATGATGATGCTTAAAGGTACTGATATCATCATCCCTACACTTCAATTCCAACCTCAAAAAGATTACTTTTGGTCCGTACACATATTACCATAACGACAAACCCAACGCATTTACCCTCTCCTCGTGGAGATGGAACGTTGCCAACGTCCATTTAGATACTGCATGCATCCACCGTTTCCTGAGCTCAAAACCATGGCGGCCGTCAAACGTGGTAGTGTTGCAGCTGCAGCAGCCGCGAGTAGGCGCCGTCGGGCCGGGCGACGAGGTCGGCGTGGCTCCCTTGCTCCACCACGCGGCCGTCCTGCACCACCCCGATGCAGTCCACCCCTCGGATGGTAGAGAGGCGGTGCGCCACCAGGACGGTGGTGCGGCCCTTCATCAGCCGCTCCAATGCCTCCTGCAGCACGCACTCGGACTCCGCGTCCAGCGCGCTGGTCGCCTCGTCCAGAAGCAGCACCGCCGGATCCTTGAGCACCGCCCGGGCGATGGCGATCCGCTGCTTCTGCCCGCCCGACAGCTGCACCCCCCTCTCGCCCACCGTCGTCTTGTACCCGTCCGGCAGCGCGCTCACGAAGCCATGCACGTTGGCGGCTCGTGCCGCCTCGATCACCTCCTCCTCCGTCGCGCCGTCCTTCCCGTAGGCGATGTTCTCCATGATGCTCGAGGCGAACAGCACCGGCTCCTGCTGCACGAGGCCAATCTTAAGCCGCAGAGACTTCAAGTTCAGCCTCTTGATGTCCTTGCCGTCGATCAAGACCTTCCCCGCCGAGGGATCGTAGAACCGCTCGATCAGAGCGATGACGGTGCTCTTCCCCGACCCACTGGCTCCGACGAGAGCCTGGCTTTGGCCTGCACGGATCCTCAGATTGAAGTCCTTGAAGATGGTGACGTCCGGCCGAGACGGGTAGGCGAAGTCTACGTGCCTCAGCTCGATCTCTCCGCGAACGGAGTCGACGGGCTCAGCCTCTGGGTCATCAGGATCGATCCGCGTGCCCCGGTTGAGGATGGCGAAGACGGAGCGGATGGACTCCCCACCGCGGACAATTTCAGGGGCGAGGCTGACCGTCTCGGCGACGGAATTGGCGGTGACGACGAGGACGACGAACACCTTGATGACCTTGGAGAAGGTGGAGGCACCGGAGCGGACGAGGTGGGCACCGTACCAGAGGATGAGAGCCTCGGAGGCGTAGAGGGACAGCTGGGAGAGGCCGTAGAGGATGCCCGACGTCTGGCTCCGCCGGAGGCTGCGCCGCTGGGGGACGCGCAGCTCGCTGCAGAACAGCGACAGGATCTTGCTCTGCGCGTTGAAGGCCGCCACGGTGCGGATGTTGCTCACCCCCTCCCCCGCGATCATGCTGGTCTTGGCATGGGCCTTCGCGGTGTCCCCAGCGAAGCCCTTGAGGGACAGTTGCTGATGATGATGACACATGCATACGAACAAACAGTAAGCGCTCACATTACACATGAACACGAGATCTAACCAAGTACATAACAATGAATGCAAAGTTAGGAATCAAAAGGCAAAACGCAGGAGGCAACACGAGCACGAGAACCTCACCAAGCCCGCTTGTGTTCCTTTCGTGGCTGCTAAAAAAGGTACCGACTGCAGGCTCACATGTTTTTTTACTTCAGCTTTCTACCGTGCTCAGACAAAACAATGGAAAGATGGCAGAGCTCTGACGCCCGGTGGCAGCAAAGCTACTGGGACTGCACAGAGACACCTCGAGAACCACATGTGGTGCAGGTTAAAGAACGGACTAAATGAATTCTGGGGGACCTTCCTATGCATTCTCAACACCAATTTATCTATTGATTGCTCCAATTCAGATCATAGAGGGAGGACAGTATCTTGCAGGACTGATATGAGCTCACTCTTTCTGCCAGGAAACCACATGTGTGCTACAGGATTTTATGGGACCGCTGATCTTTTCCTATGTTTTAATCACGATCTAAATCTGGTGCAAGTGCTTGTAACGAAAGTGCATAGAGCTAAAGATTTGGATTAAGCTAGATTAAGATAAGAACAGTTTATTTACCTGGGCAAAGTTGGCGAGGACCAGAAGAGGGAAGGTGGCCAGAATGAGAAGAGCAACACGCCATTCGACGATGAAGCCAACAATGAAGGAGGTCAGAAGCGAGGTCATGTTCTGCAGGATGACAGAGATCCTCTCGGCAATCGCAGACTTCACATCAGCTGCATCATTGGCTAAACGGGCAGCCACCAGGCTTGAATTGTTCTCCTCCTCATCGAACCATCCCACTTCATTCCTTAAGATAGCTACAAAAAATGTTTTCGAATTGGTAGATCAGTGTATTGCAACAAGCAGAGAAGGAACAGTAGTGGGAGTGGTCTGTCATACCAGAAAGCATCATCCTTCTCACCCTGGTGGTGAGATTCTCCCCCATGATGCTGAAGAAGTAATGCTGAACCAAATAAGCAACAACTGCGTATAGCCCTGTGCCGATGTATACGAAGACATATTCCCTTGTCTTCCTCTCCATGGCATTTGGGTCCCTGTAGTAGAAAACCTCGATCATGTTGCTCATGACGATTGCAAATGTTGGACCTATGAATCCAGATAAGACCGATCCTATGGCACCCATGATGGTGTAAGGCCATTCAGGTGCATTTAGCTTCAAAAGCTTGAAGAAGTAGCCACGAGGCGCAGGATACTTGCGGACATTGTCTGCATTGGACACCATCTCGATACGACCATCTGCTCCGGTGCTGTACTGGTAGCTCAGGTTCCTTAAACTACCTGATCGAAGACTCAAGGATTTGGTGGAAAGTGAATGGCTCAGGCGGGAAGACCGGGATCTGCGCGTGGATGGACCACCGAAATCTCTGTTCCTTGCCATCTCCTGGAAGCGTATCAGTGAGGCGTAGGCTCCAGAGCTCCCTTTTGCCAGAAGTTCCTCGTGGGTTCCAGTCTCGACAACTTGCCCCTGCTGGATCACAGCAATCATGTCGACATTTCTGATGGTCGACAGTCGGTGTGCAACAACAACAGTGGTTCGTCCAACCATGAGACGATCTAGGGCTTCTTGAACGATGCTCTCTGATCCTGCATCCAGTGCACTGGTAGCTTCATCAAGGAGAAGGATCTTGGGATTCTTTAGCATGGCTCGGGCAATGGCAATACGTTGTTTCTGTCCACCAGATAGCTGTACTCCCCGTTCTCCTACCTGGACAGGCAAGCAGGGGAACATGAACAAACAATTTCTATTCAGTCTGCAAAAGTCAAACAGCATAGGAAGAGAAACCTTCTACATGCATAAAATGAAGAACTTGACCATTTCAATGAGATATGATCAGCAAAATCACAAACAGAACTGATTGGCATTTTCATCTATTGCTTTCTGTAGTTTAAATGCCATCTAATAATCAATATGAAATACATATAAATGTTTACATAATGTGGTCAATCTAGAATCATACTTCAATGTATCATCAAGGTTTGACAGTAAACAAAATTACTAAAGAAGCAAAATAGCATTATACAGAAAAGAATCAGGAATTGCGACATTTTAATCTCTGTTACTTGCATAAAAGGGAATTAAGTGCAAAAGAAAATAACTAGAGCATGAAGAGTAGCGAATAAATCGACATGGGTTGCAAGAGCTTTTGATTAATAGAGTAGCCGATAAGATAAGAACAGTTTATTTACCTGGGCAAAGTTGGCGAGGACCAGAAGAGGGAAGGTGGCCAGAATGAGAAGAGCAACACGCCATTCGACGATGAAGCCAACAATGAAGGAGGTCAGAAGCGAGGTCATGTTCTGCAGGATGACAGAGATCCTCTCGGCAATCGCAGACTTCACATCAGCTGCATCATTGGCTAAACGGGCAGCCACCAGGCTTGAATTGTTCTCCTCCTCATCGAACCATCCCACTTCATTCCTTAAGATAGCTACAAAAAATGTTTTCGAATTGGTAGATCAGTGTATTGCAACAAGCAGAGAAGGAACAGTAGTGGGAGTGGTCTGTCATACCAGAAAGCATCATCCTTCTCACCCTGGTGGTGAGATTCTCCCCCATGATGCTGAAGAAGTAATGCTGAACCAAATAAGCAACAACTGCGTATAGCCCTGTGCCGATGTATACGAAGACATATTCCCTTGTCTTCCTCTCCATGGCATTTGGGTCCCTGTAGTAGAAAACCTCGATCATGTTGCTCATGACGATTGCAAATGTTGGACCTATGAATCCAGATAAGACCGATCCTATGGCACCCATGATGGTGTAAGGCCATTCAGGTGCATTTAGCTTCAAAAGCTTGAAGAAGTAGCCACGAGGCGCAGGATACTTGCGGACATTGTCTGCATTGGACACCATCTCGATACGACCATCTGCTCCGGTGCTGTACTGGTAGCTCAGGTTCCTTAAACTACCTGATCGAAGACTCAAGGATTTGGTGGAAAGTGAATGGCTCAGGCGGGAAGACCGGGATCTGCGCGTGGATGGACCACCGAAATCTCTGTTCCTTGCCATCTCCTGGAAGCGTATCAGTGAGGCGTAGGCTCCAGAGCTCCCTTTTGCCAGAAGTTCCTCGTGGGTTCCAGTCTCGACAACTTGCCCCTGCTGGATCACAGCAATCATGTCGACATTTCTGATGGTCGACAGTCGGTGTGCAACAACAACAGTGGTTCGTCCAACCATGAGACGATCTAGGGCTTCTTGAACGATGCTCTCTGATCCTGCATCCAGTGCACTGGTAGCTTCATCAAGGAGAAGGATCTTGGGATTCTTTAGCATGGCTCGGGCAATGGCAATACGTTGTTTCTGTCCACCAGATAGCTGTACTCCCCGTTCTCCTACCTGGAACAGGCAAGCAGGGGAACATGAACAAACAATTTCTATTCAGTCTGCAAAAGTCAAACAGCATAGGAAGAGAAACCTTCTACATGCATAAAATGAAGAACTTGACCATTTCAATGAGATATGATCAGCAAAATCACAAACAGAACTGATTGGCATTTTCATCTATTGCTTTCTGTAGTTTAAATGCCATCTAATAATCAATATGAAATACATATAAATGTTTACATAATGTGGTCAATCTAGAATCATACTTCAATGTATCATCAAGGTTTGACAGTAAACAAAATTACTAAAGAAGCAAAATAGCATTATACAGAAAAGAATCAGGAATTGCGACATTTTAATCTCTGTTACTTGCATAAAAGGGAATTAAGTGCAAAAGAAAATAACTAGAGCATGAAGAGTAGCGAATAAATCGACATGGGTTGCAAGAGCTTTTGATTAATAGAGTAGCCGATAAGATAAAAGAAAAAGGTTAATAACCATTTGCTAAGGGAAAAAGAAGGCATTAGTTAGCCATAATGGCACTCACCTGGGTGTTGTAAGCATTTGGAAGCTGTGATATGAAGCTATGAGCATTAGCAGCAGAGGCAGCAGCTTCAACTTCAGCAATTGTAGCATCAGGTTTACCGTAGAGTATGTTCTCAAGTATGGTAGTAGCAAAAAGTGCTGGTTCTTGATTCACCAAACCAATTTGTTCTCTTAGCCATTTCAATTGCAATGTCTTTATGTCCACATTATCAAGCAGAATCAACCCTGTAGCAGCAATAGAAATAAAGGATCATCGCAAGGGAATGATAGACATGTCAACCACATGTCAAATAAAAACTTCTCATCAGTTACCTTGGTTAGGATCATAAAACCTTTCTATTAAAGCCACAACAGTACTCTTTCCGGATCCACTACCTCCCACAACAGCAACTGTCTTCCCTGCTGGAAAGAAAAGAGAGAAATCTCGGAAGATAATGACGTCGGGCCGTGACGGGTAGCTAAACATTACATCCTTAAATTCTATGTTTCCATGGACCTCTGCCAAACACTTCCCATCAGATTGGTCCTGAACTATAGAGGGTTTTTGCCGGATAATCTCCAATAGCTTGTATCCAGCGGCCTTGCCTTTGCTAAAGGCCCCAAGATTTGAGAATGACTGACCTAAGCTCCTGCAGTTACAAGCATATCCAATTATTGCGATATGAATTTGGCCTAATGAAAGCAAACAGAACTCACATAGCTACTTCAGGATCTAATGGTTTACCGGACACAGAAACAAGGAAAAAAAACACATGTTAGAAACTCACATGCCACCAACAATAGCAGAAAATATGGCTGTGAAAGCCTTCCCACCATCAGTTTGTCCGTTCCTTATGAAAACACCAGCATACCAAAATACCAAAGCCCATGACATGCAAGCAATGCCATATGTGCAGCCAATACCGAGACCTTTTGCCATTCCTGCCTTATATCCAAGTTTCAGTGTGTTTTGAATTGCTTCAGAATAGGAATTGAGCCCCTTACTCTCTCCAACAAAAGAATATACCGTCCGAACTTGTGCAATTGCCTACAAAAGAGTATAAAGGAGGAGAACAATCATATACACATCAATCATTTCCAAAGTTCTAAACTGCTCTTGCATGAAACAAGAGTAAACTTACTGTCCTAAACCTAAAATTGTGTAAGAAAATCAATTGTCAAACCCTCCTCATAGTCAAATTACTGGATTAAGCAATCCAAATACATGTAATTGGTGAAGCCCCCCATTCTTTGAGTTGTTAGCTCACTAGAAGTCAACTAGCATGGTTTATGCATGATAGATAGATTACTTCCATTGATGGACTCTGTAAAAAGTAAACTACAACAGTCCCATACAATAAGCAATAAGTTGTTGTTCGATAATGTCGAAGTTTTATCCAAAATAATTTCAGCTAACCTTCTCAATCGTCTTTTCATCAAGTGATGGTAAACAAGTTTTACTATCCGAGTGCTGTTCAGGTTTTTTATTACCTTCCCATCCATCCAAAATAAAGTTATGGAAAATTATCAGATGGAGATCCCAAACAAGAAGCCACACAGATTAGGCTGATGTACACGCAATCCATATCAGGGTAATCCATTCTACTAAAACCAGAAAAAATCCAACACATAACTGAAAGGCATAGACAGCAACGCACTCATCATAGAACTCAATTGAAGGCCCACATAAACCAGGTCAAACATAGGGGATGATGACCATCAATCAACAAAAGAAGGCATATGTATGGTCTTCGCACGGAAAAGAGTTCCAAGGGGACCATGCTTAGACCAGGCATCTCGTCGAACAAGATGAGGAGTGGTCACGCTATAATGGCCTTCTAAACATCAACACAAAGATAACCCAGTTCAACCTCGTTCACTACCTCTTTGATTTCCGGTATCTTCCTCTGCTACAGACAACCAACACCGCTGCTAAAAGGTCTCCATCGAGAAGCGCCCTGTTTGCAAGAGGGGCCACCACAACAGCGGTCCCCTGCTCCTCCACCCACCAACTAAGACACCGCCCGCATTTACTACTCATCGACCGTTCCCCTGAACCCCCACCACCCCCCGCATGCACACACCTCAAGCATGTTGAGATCAAGGACTACGACCATGGTGGCGGTTGAATGATTCACCTGTTCGGCCACGATGCCGGCGTTGGCATACGACTCGCGGCTCTTGGAGGTGAGGCCGGTGAGAGTGTAGGCGTAGAGGCCTCCGGCGAAGGCGATCCCGGGAATGACGGCCACGCTGAGGAGGGCTAGCCTCCACGCCGAGACGAACCCGACCACCAGCCCGGCCAAGAACGTCGACAGGTAGTGAATGAAGTTACCGACCTGCGTACATGGAAGCAAAGAGAGTCAGGAAGAAATGGAGGGGGGGGAGGGGACGGAAGGAGTGAACGGGTGGTGCGGGGTGGGGGTTACCTTCTCGCTGATGGCGTCTTGGACGAGGAGGGTGTCGGTGGAGACGCTGAAGACGATGTCGCCGGTCCTCGCGTCGGTGTCGAAGAAGCCGACGTCCTGCCGCAGCACCGCCTCTAGGTACTTCCGCCGGAGAGCGCTCGCCTGCCGCTCGCCGGTGTACATCCAGCACGCGATCTCTGCGAATGAGGCGACAAGGGGTCAGGCGAGAAGCACACCGAGGGTGAACGGATCCAACGGAGACCGCCATCGGGCAGTTCCCCCCGAGCTCGAAGAAGATATTTAAGTTCACCGGCAGGTGCATCAGTTCAAAAAAAGTAATCTTTGTGGCGGAAGAGGAAGATGCATTCTCACTCACCTGCGTAAGAGGACAGGCAAACTACCAACCCGAGGTAGACGAAGTAGAGAGCGTACTGAGAAGAAGATGAAGACGAACGTCGGTAAACAAGGGGACGAATAGGTGAGATCTTGTCAAATGAGGTGGGGGGAGAGGCGGTGAGCCGACCTTGGAAACCTCATGGGTCATGACCATGAGGTGGTTCTGGTTCTTGCCAAAGCCGTTGACGAGGTCGCCGAAGAGGAGGAAGAAGACGGGCATGGCGGAGCCGTGGACAACCGCCCCGACGCTTCCCGCCGCCATCAGCAGGCAGTCCCACCTGTCCGCGAAGGAGAACAGCTCGTGGAACGCCGCACTCTGCTCCTGCCTCTTCTTCTCGCTCCCGTCAACCCCCGCCGCCGCCTTCCCGTCCGCCACATCCGCCATTGTCGTACCCTACCCCGACCCTTCTCTCTCAGATCCGCGCCGGGCCGAGCTCTACGCGGTGACAGCTCGGATCGACGCTGCGAGGCACGGGATCTCCGCCATTAGAGCTCGGAAGAAGAGCGTGAGCTTTGCTTCACTTGCTTGAGATAAAAAGAGAGCGAGAGAGAAAAGAGGGAGACATAGGAGAACCGGAGATCCAGTCACTCGCGGTGAGCGTAAGAACGGCTAAAACAGAAGTGCTTCTTTTGTTGTTTGTTTTTTATATGGGAACTGACGGTAAGTTTACTGGATTCCAAGTATAAATCAAGACCGTCGATGTTAACCATCCGTAGGCCGGTCCATTAATCTGGACCGTCAGAATCGAAGTGGACGGTATGATTCGGGAATCAGGCACGCACCGGAGGGCAGATCGAATCCGGTCGCGGAGGGCACGGGAGTCGAAATTACGGAATCGGGCATGCACGGGAACCGATTCCGAGAATAGAAAACGGGAAACGGAAAATTTTTGGGACGTATACAATACACCAACCCAATCAAATCACGAGCGGTCCTTGAGTACGCCGACCCTGTACACCCACGAATCCTGATCGGTGGCTCCACCGTTCCATGGCGACCGGGGGAAACGTGTGGTGGTGTACGGACGGGTCGTAGGCCTTGCTTGTCGGCTCCGCCACGACTAGCGATGCCCCGGATGGAGGCGGCCAACCCGCGTGATGAGCGGCAGGATGTACAGTAGCATCGACTTGAACGGCCAAGATGATGTGAGAGCCGTGGACCCCACATCAGGAGCCGCGGCAGAGCGAGGAAGACGACATCAATTGCCTGAGGAACGTAATAACGTGGGAAACCCTACGTGGCAATTTAATATTCGTGCCGTTTGAATTACACTAAGGGTTTGGAATAATTAATATTATTTAGTATTGAGAGAAAACAATCCAAACATAAATCTTTTTTTTTTACATTGATTAGGGTTTCAATGTCACTGATACTGTTTGATCTTCCTTAGATAATTAATATGCTTTACAATATTAATAAATACTAATTTCTGGCTGCTAAACAATTACAGTATATACATGTATAAGTTTTGCTTATTAATTAATATTATTTAGTATTGAGAGAAAACAATCCAAACATAAATCTTTTTTTTTTACATTGATTAGGGTTTCAATGTCACTGATACTGTTTGATCTTCCTTAGATAATTAATATGCTTTACAATATTAATAAATACTAATTTCTGGCTGCTAAACAATTACAGTATATACATGTATAAGTTTTGCTTATTAATTAATATTATTTAGTATTGAGAGAAAACAATCCAAACATAAATCTTTTTTTTTTACATTGATTAGGGTTTCAATGTCACTGATACTGTTTGATCTTCCTTAGATAATTAATATGCTTTACAATATTAATAAATACTAATTTCTGGCTGCTAAACAATTACAGTATATACATGTATAAGTTTTGCTTATTAATTAATATTATTTAGTATTGAGAGAAAACAATCCAAACATAAATCTTTTTTTTTTACATTGATTAGGGTTTCAATGTCACTGATACTGTTTGATCTTCCTTAGATAATTAATATGCTTTACAATATTAATAAATACTAATTTCTGGCTGCTAAACAATTACAGTATATACATGTATAAGTTTTGCTTATTAATTAATATTATTTAGTATTGAGAGAAAACAATCCAAACATAAATCTTTTTTTTTTACATTGATTAGGGTTTCAATGTCACTGATACTGTTTGATCTTCCTTAGATAATTAATATGCTTTACAATATTAATAAATACTAATTTCTGGCTGCTAAACAATTACAGTATATACATGTATAAGTTTTGCTTATTAATTAATATTATTTAGTATTGAGAGAAAACAATCCAAACATAAATCTTTTTTTTTTACATTGATTAGGGTTTCAATGTCACTGATACTGTTTGATCTTCCTTAGATAATTAATATGCTTTACAATATTAATAAATACTAATTTCTGGCTGCTAAACAATTACAGTATATACATGTATAAGTTTTGCTTATTAATTAATATTATTTAGTATTGAGAGAAAACAATCCAAACATAAATCTTTTTTTTTTACATTGATTAGGGTTTCAATGTCACTGATACTGTTTGATCTTCCTTAGATAATTAATATGCTTTACAATATTAATAAATACTAATTTCTGGCTGCTAAACAATTACAGTATATACATGTATAAGTTTTGCTTATTAATTAATATTATTTAGTATTGAGAGAAAACAATCCAAACATAAATCTTTTTTTTTTACATTGATTAGGGTTTCAATGTCACTGATACTGTTTGATCTTCCTTAGATAATTAATATGCTTTACAATATTAATAAATACTAATTTCTGGCTGCTAAACAATTACAGTATATACATGTATAAGTTTTGCTTATTAATTAATATTATTTAGTATTGAGAGAAAACAATCCAAACATAAATCTTTTTTTTTTACATTGATTAGGGTTTCAATGTCACTGATACTGTTTGATCTTCCTTAGATAATTAATATGCTTTACAATATTAATAAATACTAATTTCTGGCTGCTAAACAATTACAGTATATACATGTATAAGTTTTGCTTATTAATTAATATTATTTAGTATTGAGAGAAAACAATCCAAACATAAATCTTTTTTTTTTACATTGATTAGGGTTTCAATGTCACTGATACTGTTTGATCTTCCTTAGATAATTAATATGCTTTACAATATTAATAAATACTAATTTCTGGCTGCTAAACAATTACAGTATATACATGTATAAGTTTTGCTTATTAATTAATATTATTTAGTATTGAGAGAAAACAATCCAAACATAAATCTTTTTTTTTTACATTGATTAGGGTTTCAATGTCACTGATACTGTTTGATCTTCCTTAGATAATTAATATGCTTTACAATATTAATAAATACTAATTTCTGGCTGCTAAACAATTACAGTATATACATGTATAAGTTTTGCTTATTAATTAATATTATTTAGTATTGAGAGAAAACAATCCAAACATAAATCTTTTTTTTTTACATTGATTAGGGTTTCAATGTCACTGATACTGTTTGATCTTCCTTAGATAATTAATATGCTTTACAATATTAATAAATACTAATTTCTGGCTGCTAAACAATTACAGTATATACATGTATAAGTTTTGCTTATTAATTAATATTATTTAGTATTGAGAGAAAACAATCCAAACATAAATCTTTTTTTTTTACATTGATTAGGGTTTCAATGTCACTGATACTGTTTGATCTTCCTTAGATAATTAATATGCTTTACAATATTAATAAATACTAATTTCTGGCTGCTAAACAATTACAGTATATACATGTATAAGTTTTGCTTATTAATTAATATTATTTAGTATTGAGAGAAAACAATCCAAACATAAATCTTTTTTTTTTGGTAGCTTTTCTTAAACTCATCCCATGCATTACTTGGCCCTATAACTAGAATTGATGATGATTTGAAGCTTATTAATGGGAATGATGTTTGGATGTTTAAGATTAGGATTGAGGAAGGGTCTAAAAACACATATGATGGGATGTGTAGTAGTGAGTGATGGTGATAGATAGACAAGTAGACACTGTACTTGATGGACATCAATCAACATCAATATGCACATTGCAATGATTTAACTTAAGTTTTGGTAGCATGATTCTTATTGATAAATTTGGCATCTGATATTGACATGCACCAAATTAAATGAAATGTCCTGACCAAGATCATGAGATGACAACAGCTAGTCATGACATGATCCACTAATAAGCATTAATAGATAAAGAGATGAACCTTAAGGTCTAAAGAAGTGGTTTGGTGAATGATTAGACTTTTGTGGAGGGGGAAGGTTGCATGAATAGTTAAAGTTGTCTTGGCATTGCAAGGCTGGCTGTGTCCATGCAATGGCCAAGTGTTTGATTAATTAGAGGATTAATCACTAGAAAGGTCAAATGTGAATCTCTAGGCACACTCAAAAGTACTCTATCTAAAGAAGGCTAATCTAATTGGATTCTTAATTATTAATGGGAGTGTTTTGTGGAGGGCACAACAAAGATGAGAGCACCTAATGCCATCAAGTTTTGTTTGCTTAATTAGAACACCTACTCCATCCTCTCTTTCATGTCTTGAGTTAGAAATCTATGACTTCTAAATGAGTCACTGAATCAAACAAGTTCAAGACTTTTAATTGATCTTTAAAAATCATCAATTTATAAGTTGATTTTATCATGGTAAAATGTCCATCATTGCATTTTATTGTGATCAGATGTTAGTCAATTGGAAATAATGTTACATTTGTAAACTTCATGAAAAATCTCATAGCAAAAGTCATCCGTTTTTGTTGTCATGTTTTGTAGCTAATCATTAAAAAAATAAATAAATTTTAAATGATTTTTTAATCTCCATTTCAACCAAGATTCGTTGTATCGTACCGTACCGGTGTTTCGACCCGGGCTCAGTATGATACGGTACCGATGTACCGAGCGGTACATTAGGGCGTACCGAGCGGTACACCCTGGTGTACCGAACAATTTTATATTTTTTTATATTGTAGCAGTGCTACAGTATAGTACTGTAGCATTGTAACAGTACAGGGACGATCCGTGTACCGATAACCTATCGGACCGGTACGTACCGCCCGTACTGGGCGCTACGCTTTGGTATGGCAGATCTTGATTTCAACTTTGTAGATGACTAATCTTTCTTTGAAAATTTTGTCCTGAAATTTCATAAATAAAAAATTTTGTTACGAGGCGCGATTATGATGATGGACGAGTAGAATTACAAGAAAATATATGAAAAGAATATTTTTATTTATGAATAATTGAAAATAACCTTAATTATAAATAAAGAAAGATATAAATTATTTAAGATGTTATCGGATTGAAACAATTACTATTAGTGACACGATGAGAGATAAAAGAAACCTAAAAAAGTTAATTATAAACTATAAATATAAATCTATGAGCTCTTAATTTAACTATATTATTTTACGAAACTCAAATAACAATAAGAAATTCGTATAGCCTATCTCGAATACTTAGGATTACCGAATTTATTATTGTTTTAACGTCCTACTTGTGATCCAAAATAACATTCTAATTATGTACAATAAAAAATTACAAATACAAATCTATGAGCCAGAATCCTAAACCAGGAATTGGCAAGGACAAGGAGTGTACCCAAAAGCACATACATGGATCCAAACCAAATCATTAGCTCTTAGTTAGACTATAGATTAGATCATTCAAATATTTCATATTTCATGGTGGTGGCCCTCTCCGGCCTCCACAATGATGCTCTCTTCCCACTCCCTAACACAAGAAATGAAGTGACAACCTAAGTACAAATGTCTTGTTCATGTTCTCACAACCAATTTCCATGTTTAGAGATTGGATGGACAATCACGACCTTGTGTGACCTTTGTTTGTTTTTTTTTTTTTTTTTTTTTTTTTTTTTTTTTTTTTTTTTTTTTTTTTTTTTTTTTTTTTTTTTTTTTTTTTTTTTTTTTTTTTTTTTTTTTTTTTTTTTTTTTTTTTTTTTTTTTTTTTTTTTTTTTTTTTTTTTTTTTTTTTTTTTTTTTTTTTTTTTTTTTTTTTTTTTTTTTTTTTTTTTTTTTTTTTTTTTTTTTTTTTTTTTTTTTTTTTTTTTTTTTTTTTTTTTTTTTTTTTTTTTTTTTTTTTTTTTTTTTTTTTTTTTTTTTTTTTTTTTTTTTTTTTTTTTTTTTTTTTTTTTTTTTTTTTTTTTTTTTTTTTTTTTTTTTTTTTTTTTTTTTTTTTTTTTTTTTTTTTTTTTTTTTTTTTTTTTTTTTTTTTTTTTTTTTTTTTTTTTTTTTTTTTTTTTTTTTTTTTTTTTTTTTTTTTTTTTTTTTTTTTTGGGTAAAATGGGAAGAATATGTTCACTACAATATATATATATATATATATCTATATATATATATCTATATATATATATATAGATATATATATATATAGATATATATATATATAGATATATATATATATCTATATATATATATCTATATATATATATATAGATATATATATATAGATATATATATATATCTATATATATATATAGATATATATATATAGATATATATATATATATATAGATATATATATATATAGATATATATATATAGATATATATATATATCTATATATATATATCTATATATATATATAGATATATATATATAGATATATATATATAGATATATATATATATATATAGATATATATATATAGATATATATATATATCTATATATATATATATATATATATATATATATATATATAGATATATATATATATTACTCAAACAAGAATGAATATGCTTCATGAAGGTTAGTGGACAAAAGGGTTTTATAACCCTAATTTTGATCATTCGTTATGATCATACATAAGACCTCCTTGTTTACTGTTCCACCTTTCCTAAATTGTCTTTATCTAAGTTTGATTTTTGGTGGACATGCTCTTTACGAGTTGAATTAACTGATAAATTCGTAAAATAACATTATGATGATTATTCAAACCTTTGATTGATCGTAAGTAAATCGAGCGTACCAATGAATTAGTTGATTACACATAAGATGAAAATTTTAACATTGGTCGAATATACTAAATTAGATATAAATTTGAATAGCCAATAAGTCAAATATAGGAACCTAAACAATTTTTAGGATGATAAAGTAAGGAAAAACCTAGGATTTTCATTCAAGAGCACAAGACATGATTGATCTCACTTTCTTATAGTGATACAACTCTACTTCACTTGTGTTATAAGACAATAATATTGGTAAAAAGGGAAGAATATGCTTCATGAAGGTTAGTGGACAAAAGGGTTTTATAACCCTAATTTTGATCATTCGTTATGATCATACATAAGACATGATTGATCTCACTTTCTTATAGTGATACAACTCTACTTTCACGAAGACATACTATGGTAAAAGGGCAAAAGATATGCTTCAAATTCTTGGGACTGAACGCATCTCAACGTCTTCGCACCGCAAGATGACAAGGGCATAAGTCTCAGTGTGACTATCAACAACAGACAAATCCTAGTTTTCTTATGGTGATGTAACTCATATCTAATGGTTGTTGATAAGATAGACCAATGATATATATTACCAAACAAGAAGAATATGCTTCATGAAGGTTAGTGGACAAAAGGGTTTTATAACCCTAATTTTGATCATTCGTTATGATCATACAATAAGACCTCCTTGTTTACTGTTCCACCTTTCCTAATGTCTTTATCTAAGTTTGATTTTTGGTGGACATGCTCTTTACGAGTTGAATTAACTGATAAATTCGTAAAATAACATTATGATGATTATTCAAACCTTTGATTGATCGTAAGTAAATCGAGCGTACCAATGAATTAGTTGATTACACATAAGATGAAAATTTTAACATTGGTCGAATATACTAAATTAGATATAAATTTGAATAGCCAATAAGTCAAATATAGGAACCTAAACAATTTTTAGGATGATAAAGTAAGGAAAAACCTAGGATTTTCATTCAAGAGCACAAGACATGATTTGACTATCGATATCATTATTATTATTATAAATGATAAGTGGTAAAGATAAGTTTTTATCGCACAATCTCGTAATGATTTAATATCTTTATTAGTTAAACTAGATAAAAGTTTTAAAATTTTATAAAATAAAATTTTGAACATTCAACTTATGATAAGTGATTCGAATCTATACATGTAGAAATTTATAAAATAAAATTTTAAATTCTAACTTAAGATAGATTTTGATAAGGATAAAAGATTGATAGCCGATGTGAAATACTCGATCATTCGATCGATCCACTCATATTTCATTATGAGTCATTTAGTCTATTCGACATGCAAGGAGTTTATCAGCATTAAAAATCAATATCAATAAGATTTTATATATAGTTTCTGTAACGCCCAAGTCTAAGTCATATTTTAAATAGATTTAAATGAACATTTTCACGTCCATAAGAATGATCAAATCTTAATAATTAGTAATTTTTAATCCTTATTATTCAAAAAATATTTTTATGTAATAAAAATATTTTTTGAATATTTTATGTTCGATCAATGCTGGTAGAAGGACCTTTTTTTTCTTTTTTTTGGGGTCTGATTAGCATATGATGCTTGGAGGGTTTAATGCTTGAAGTACTTGTTGCTGTCTGAGACAGTAATTTTTTGGGTTCTGATTAGCATAGGATGCTTGGAGGGTTTATGCTTGAAGTACTTGTTGGCTGTCTGAGACAGTATGTCGAATGGGAGAAACGTCAGGTGTCACTGTGGATCCGTCGAGCCGTATCCAAGCACTGTTCGGCTACGTACGACCCCACCTCACGTGATGCCATCGCATCTTATCGCACACGACGAAACGTACGACCCGACCTCAATCGAGTAGGATTGACGGAAACCTCTTAAGGATTTGCTCCGTCGCTATCAATCAATTTATGTGAGGTGTTGGCCATGCACTCGAGCCAAGGCTTCTATTTTAATTACAAGGATACCAATTAACAAATCAATTTCTTTCTTTTTCAATGTTATCATTCGTACAATAGATATACACAAATCCGTAAAAGTAAGCAATCTCATATACATATGATTCTCGATTTGGAATATTGATTCATAATCCTTTGGATTAGTGTTGACTCGTATAGACTTACCTAAGTACAAGTCGAATGGAAAAATCAATTATTGATAGACTTATTTCAAAGAGGTAAGATAATTAAAATTAATGATATAAAATAAAAAAAATTAAAAAATAAATAAAGATTTAAGTACTCATCTAAAATGATGAAAAAAAATGCATATATCGATGTCAAATAATTAAGGCTCTATGATTTTGTTATTATCATTGCTATTATTGTGCATATAAAATAGAAAATAACATTTGGTTGAGAGGTGGAACCCTAATGTGCATGTATAACCATGTCAATGCCAGAGCCCAGTGCAGGTCAGTCCTTGGAATTTACCTCTCACTAGATCAGATCCAAACTGTTGTTTCTGAGTCACTGCTGGTTGTCTTCTCTTGCTTGGTATCCCAAGGAAGGAAGGAGTCTGAGGAAGAGACCAAGCAAGTCAAGCATGGATGCAGAACAATGATGGAGAGGGACATCACAAGCTTTGCTGCTTCCTATCTTTGTACAATCATAACCGTAGCAGTATAGCATACACATTTGTGGGACAATTGGTCTTGATTCATCCTTGGGACAATTGAGATTTCACCAAGTAACCATGCTTCACATGTGACCTTCCATCAGTTAATATACACAGCAAGAAGCTAACAATGGGTCATAGCAATTAAGGGGGAGTAGCAGGGAAGCAGAAGAAATTAGGGCACCTAATTGACAACAGCAACAATAATAATCCAATCATTTCTGAGACATGATTCCTATACTAGGTTACAACTTATGAACAATCCAATACAATTATATTTGGAGCAGATAAAAATAGCTCATGGTAGATTTAAAGACAGCCAAGAATGTAATTACAATCTGAAATCAACAGACAACAAATACTAGTAAGAAGACTTTTTTTCTGAGGATCTGATAACAGACCTGTGTAATTCATTGAATAAAAAATCATCCGAAATTTCCACAATATTATTTCATCAGAATAGTTAAATACAACTAACAAAGTTATCAGTACACAATTCTAGACCTCATATTAAACTTGTGGGACAGATTGGTAAGGACCTTTTATCTGACCCATCTATGTGATAACAGCTAGGAAGCACCCCATAGTTCCTGTCTCTTCTTCGACTATTAAGCTTTATATTGCATATGCAACAAGAACCATTGTCAATGCCACATGCACAAAAGTGAAATGGTAATCAACTTAGATTTCAATATCATCCTCTTCTTCGTTATCCTGCATGCCATCCTCATTATCGGTCTCCCTGTAACTGAACAAGTAATTAGCCATATGTGGCTCACAGCAATCAAGGAGCAAAGTACTTAAAATAAGCTGGAAGAAGAAATGGATAAGAGCAGATGCAACTATTTTCTGCATAAAAAAGTGATATTTAACAGAGAAGTGGAGTCAAAAGATAAGTTGCTGACCTACATCAATTTTGATCTTATAAAGATGGCCATGCTTGGTAAACCTGAATTTGAACCTCAGTTAACAGAAATGTGTAAACAAATATCAAGCCTTTACATTTGTGCTAAAATTACTGAAAAATTCACCTTAACTATTCAGTTCAGCTAAAGTCAAAATATAACGTAAAGCTCACCCTGTCCAATTTATGAGATTTATCAGCATAAGACCCTAATTATTTTTCATCCGAGCAGAACTTGTGCAGCTGACCATCTTCCTTTTTCTACACTTACTATTTTCTTCAAATTTATGTTATCAAATTCTAAAATTTTTTTACTACCTCTTATGATCGGGCAGAGAATTCCATGCAATGGAATTTTCTACAGCTAAATTCTGTCAAAATATTGACTAAAGTTTCAGTATATCTCAAAATTGATTATAGTATCCACAACAAAGTCAAAATCTTAACAATTTGATTATATTTCTATTGTGCATGATCAGTGATACATGGGAACAATACCTATTGCTTCCTTCCCACTGAAATGATTTTCTTCAAGAACAGAGTTAGGTTGCAGTTTGTTCTTGGAATGTTCTGGGGATGAAATGAAAGCTTCTGTCACCAGTAGTCCCTGCAAGAACAAAAACCCTCTCTGAAAGAATGAAACCGGCTGCGATCCCTCACCACAATCTCTCTTTTGTAGACCTTTGATATCAGCTTCATCACCAAGTGGCAATCCCTACAAATTCTCAAATTCTTGACAATCATTATGACACTTCCCATGCTCATCCTTGCCATCCCAAAAGCCACTGCAAGCTTCTCACTGTGTTGAGCAATGGCATCTTCCTTCTCTTCTTCCTCTATATCATGCAAAACACTTGTGACCTCTGGAATGTAACCTTCCTTCCTAAGTCTTGACAATATCTCCATCAGCTTCCCATAAGCCTCCTCTTTCACACTGCAACACTCGTTATTTGCGACAAACATGTACAGAACCTTGTCAACTTCTATTGAGCTCCAACCTGGGCGTTTCCTAACACTCTCATCGTTCATGGATCTGCGTATATTGGCAACATCCTTCCACTTACCGGCAACTGCATAAATATTGGACAGTAGAACATAGTCACCAGAATCTCTAGGCTCGAGTTCTGAGAGTTTCTTCTTCACAAGCTCAGCTAAACCAATATTTCCGTGAATGCTGCAGGCCCCAAGCAATGTCCTCCAGATTATGGCATTAGGTTCTACAGGCATTCTCATCACAAAGTCATAGGCAGCATCCAGTAGCCCAGCTCGCCCATAGAGATCAACCATGCAACCATAGTGCTCAATGAATGCTGATTCCATATACATCCTCCATTCTATGGAAAAAATGGTACCCTTGTTCTACCAATCCTGAATGACTACACGCATACAAAGTCATAGGCAGCATCCAGTAGCCCAGCTCGCCCATAGAGATCAACCATGCAACCATAGTGCTCAATTGAATGCTTGATTCCATATACATCCTCCATTCTATGGAAAAAATGGTACCCTTGTTCTACCAATCCTGAATGACTACACGCATAGAGGAGGGAGATGAAGATTACTCCATCAGGTTTCAGTCCATGTTCCTCCATTTCATTGAAAAGCTTGATGGCCTTATCTCCATGACCATGCATTGCGAGTGCTGCGATCATAGAAGTCCAAGACACAATGCTCTTCTTTCCCATCTCCCGATCAAAAAGTTGGGATGCCATTTGGATGCGCCCGCACCTAGCATAGACACTCAAGAGAGCATTAGCCACGGCGGTGATGGTACTGAGCCCTGACTTCTTCATATGGCCGTGTAGAATCTTTCCAGTTTCAAAGGCCCCAGCTTGAGAACAAGCTGAGAGAACGCCGGTCAAGCTCACCTCGTTTGGCCGAAGCCCTTCTCTCAGCGACTGCCGAAAGAAGCCAAAAGCATCATCGAAATGCCCATGACTGGCGAACCCGATGATCATCGTGCTCCAGGAGACGGGATCTTTTTGAGGCATATCGCGAAACAATGTCCTCGCCGCTTCCAGTTCGCCAGCCCCGGTGTAACCCGCAAGCATGACGTTCCACGATGTCAGATTCCTCCAAGGCATCTGGTCGAATAGCCTCTCCGCGTTTGTCACGTCGTCAACCCGAAAATGAGCGTTGATGATGGCGTTCCAAGCGACGACGTTCGGTTGGGGGATATCGTCGAACGCCTTCCGAGCGGAAGCCACGCGGCCACACACCGCGTACATGCTGACAAGCGTGGTCCCGACGAAGAGATGGGCATCGAGGCCGTGACGGACGGCATGAGAATGAACCTGCCGACCGAGGACGAGGGACTTGGAGTTTGCGGCCGCCTTGAGAAGGAAGGCGAAGGTGAAGCTGTCGGGAGGGACGGATTGCCGGCACATCCGGGAGTAGAAGAGGAAGGCGTGGTGAGGAGGCTCGTCGGAGTCGGAGACGCCGCGGATGAGGGTGTTGTACATGAAGGGGTCGGGAGAAGGGACGACAGAGAAGAGGCGACGGGCATAGTCCAAAGCGTCGGGGAGGATAGCGGCGGAGAGGAGTAGGAGCTTTCCGGCAACAAGAGGGTCGGTGTCGAGGCCGGTCTTGGAGGCGAGGGCGTGGGTTTGCTGGAGGTGGACGAGGGACCGGCAGCGACTCAGCGAGGAGAGAAGGCATTGAAGGTGGCGGCTGTCGCTCATCTGGTGTTTGCATATTTGCCAGTGCAGTGGCGGCCGCCTCACTGCGTTCCGTTGTTAAATATATGTCGGAGAAAAGAACGCATTTTCCTTTAAATAGGAAAAATAGGGATTCAGACTGCACTGAGAAGGATTTAATGATTTAGTTAATGGCATATATTTAGTATTTCTGCGTTCATTAAAATGTGAATTGAGAAGTTTGGTGAAAGAAATCCATTGAATATTTTAGGTATATATTTTTCTTATATAATATTTATGATACATCATTATTAAATTAATATTTTGAATATATAAAATTATTCTAGGAATAAAAATGTGTGAGGTTTTTACCTATAAATTTAGAGCTTAGATCCACATTCATATATTTTTTTTAAGAGTGTCAACTAATAACTAATTTAACTAATAAATATCTTACTAATTATAGCATTTTAGGATTAAATTTAGTATTCATAATTATCATTTAAATAAAAAGCTTCACATCTCGGGTTTCTTGGGTGCGGATGGTACCACCGCCTGCAGCCTCTCGGAGGTTATGTCTGGGTGATACCACCGGCCAGACCGGTAGTATCACCGCTTGACATAATTTCGGAGACTGTGCCATGATAGTATTATTTATTGGGTCACTGTTTGGGCCTCTCATTGGGCCCAACATAGTCCTTACATGGCCCAACTGACCCCTAACTGGGTTGGCCCAATTCCAATCCCATTTACGTGCTAACTACGAAATTAAGGACATTTCTTAAGCTAAACAAGTCTCTATGTCTTGATTTCTTCCGGCAAGCTTTCGACAATCCTCCGCGCGAACTTCTGACGATCTCTCGGTAATGTTCCGACGGACTCCCGATAAGCTCCTGGACCTCCAAGTTTGAATCCACTTGAAGTATATAAATACCACTCTCATCCCTGGTTAAAGAACACAAGCACAAAAAATTTAAAAAAAAAAGAAAATGCTACAGCAATCTCTTGAGAATCTTCATCTTCTACTCTAAATTTAGATTTCTGTTTAAAAGATGAATGAGTGCTTGTAAGAGTTATCTTCTAAACCCATAAAAAGGAGAAGATGGGTGTAAAATGATAGTTGATTTTTATTCGTTGAAAGAAAATCGATAGTGAATGCCGGTGGCCTCGACGGAAGAGGAATCGACGAAGTGGATGTCATAGGAATTTAAATCATTGGAGAGAGAAAAAAATGAAATCCCCATTTTTAATTCAATAAGAACTATTTATTAATAAATTTTATTGAGGGATATCACAAATTTAATTTATCTAAAAAGAAAAAATTAAAAAAATTCCATTTTAATTTAAGAATAGCTGTTAATTAATACTTTTATCTTGTGTACAAAAGAAAAATAAATTAAGAAAAAGACTCCTAATATATTTTAGGCAGTGTCATTACTCTAAATCCAATTTAACTAAAAATAAAATAATAATGAAAAATCTTTGTCAAGAATGGGATTCGAACCCATGCCCTTTCGGACCAGTACCTGAAACTGGCGCCTTAGACCAACTCGGCCATCTTGACTTGTTGATATGTGTTGCAATATTAATTATAATATATTAATTATATTATTACACCGAGATACAACATATATAATTTGAATTTACGATATATATATGTATATAACTTATAATTCAAATATCACGCTTAATGGGATCAGTAAATATCGACCGTTAGGATCCGATTCATTCAATTTGAGCTCATTTTGGACCTTTCTTGGCGACTATCCTAATCAAACGACATATTAATATTAGTAGACATCCATAAACCATAATGTTCATAGCACATAATTCTTTGTTTTTGGGAGAGGGAGAGAAATTTCTTTCAAGAGAACATTTATTGAGCGAGGCTATCAATGCCCAAATAATGCCATAGATTGATTGATCTCCAACGTTCTCAAATGAGCTTGCGAATCATCACCATGCAGAGCTTCGATTCTCTTTCAGTCTTCTTCTGTGTGTTGTTTGTCCTCCATGGAAGACCTCCCACTAGCTTACAACATCTCCTTCGACGCATGGGTCATCGACGTCGGGGCCACCTCGCTCGGCGCCATCAGCGTCTCCTGCGCTCCTCCGAGCCGCAGCGTCTCGCCGGGACGCTCGAGGCCGCGGCCGCTGCTTCCGCGGTTTTGGCGGTCGGTCAGGAGAAGCCTGGGCAGGCACTGGTGGGGTCGCTGCAAGCCGTGCGGCGGAGCGAGCTGGATGGCCACGGTGGACGAGGAGCCACCGGGAAGGAGGCCCGGGCGAAGCCTTCCGGCGAGCGGAGCCGGGAGTTACAGCCAAATGCCGTGCCAGGATCGATATGAGAAACTCGAGGAAGCCATTTCGTATTGCAAGAGGACGATGGCAGGGGACGCGACCTCGTCGCCTCGTGCTTCTTTGACGCCGATGAAGTAGCAGAAGCCGTCTCGTTCATATGCCTTCACGAAGAAGTGTAAATGAGTATCTTATGCCGTGTCTGTTGGAATAAAACAGGTGAAGGTACCTAAAAAGGTTTATGAGATTCTTCGGATGGCCAGAAGGGATAAATCAAATTGATTTTTGAAAGAATTTTTTTGAAAAATAGTGATTTATTTTAAATATAATTAAAGAGTTTTAAATTTGTAAAGAGTTTTGAGTGAAAGATAGAATGTTTTGTCTTCTGCTACTCTTTTTTCGTGTAATAGTTTTATATATTCATCTTATTTATTTTAATATTTGGTATGAGAGCTATGGTTATTTGATCAAGTATCTCCAAAACCACAAAACCCTAGATTGATAAAAGATAATTATGATATATTATGTATTTAAATAAAGATTATTCTAGGCTCCTAAGATATGTGAGAGTTTGTAAAATATTGATTTGTTGAATCAAATCCTACAAAAGGAGTAACCAAACAAAAAAGACTCGAGAAATACTTCAAAAATATTTGGTGGTACAGATAAAGTAAAAAAAGCTTTGTTTACCAATTTTATAAGTTAAGTTTAAAAAATTACAATAAGATATTTCTGAATCTATTTTCGATTACTTCTTAAAAATCATTTCTATTATTCATCAAATGAGATGAAATGGTAAACAAATAAGTGATCAAAGAGTAATATAAAAAAAACCTAAGATCTCTAGATCCAAAGTTTAATTTTATTATTATAGCGATTAAAGAGTCTAAAGGTTTGGAATAAATATCTTTAGAATAACTAATGAGTTTTCTTCAACTTCATTAACAAAAGTTGACAAAAATAGCAGAAAAAAAATCTGTAGAACAAGTACTACAATCCAAGCTTACTCTCGAAAAAAAAGTGAATTAAAATCTCAAAGAGGAAGAAGTTGTGAACAAATAGTAAAAGGTAGTAGAAATTAGATCAATCAAGAATCTCAAAACAATGAAGGTGATGGAGAAAATTTTAGTCAAAAAGACCGAGGTTATGGTCGAGGATGTAGCCAAGGGCATAGACGTGACAAAAATTTTAAAAGGTTTGAAGTACAATGTTATGTTTGTAAAAGGTATTGACACTACTTATTTGAATACTATTATAATCCTAACAATCAAGGTGATAAGATAAATTTTATTAAAAAAAGAATAAAAATTACTAATGACTTATGATAATTTGAAGGAATATCAATCTATGATATGGTATCTGGATATAGGAGCTTCAAATCATATGTGTGGCATCAGAAAACTATTTTTAGAAATGGATATAAGTTATTCCGTGAACATTACATTTGGTGATTCATCTCAAAGACGAATAAGAGGCAAAGGTAAAAAAAATTTTGGACTTAATAATGATAAAAAATATGTATTTTATATATTTATGTTTCTGATATGAAAAATAATATTCAGAGGGCAATTACTTAAAAAAAATTATGATATTAAGATGAAAGATATGATTCTTTAAATTAGTGATAAGAATAAAATATTAATTTCACATATGAAAATGACGAAGAATAGAATGTTTCCTTTGTATTTATACATTTGTGATCGGTTAAATTATTTTAAAATTGATATTAAATACATTTCTATGTTATGACATCTTATATATGTTTACTTAAATTTTGAAACTTTAAAACTTCTAGAGAAATATAATATGGTGACAAATGCCAATAATTGATTGTCCATCAAAATTATGTAAAGTGTATATTATGGGCAAGTAAGAAAGAAAGTCTTTCAAAGTTAGAAAAATAAAAAAAAAGCATTACATCGACTTGATCTAGTTCACTCAGATGTTTCTAGCCTTATCAATCTAGTATCATTTAGAGGAAGAAGTATTTTCATACTTTCACTGATGATCATAGTAGCAGAACTTGAGTTTATATATTAAAGGAAAAGAAAGAAGTTTTAAGTAAATTCAAAGAATTTAAGAATTTAGTTCAAAGTTAAAATAGTTGTAAGATTAAATGTTTAAGAACAAATAGTAGTGATAAATATATATCAAATGAATTTAAAAGTTTTTTAAGAAATAATAAAATTTTATATTAATTTACCATATTATACACACCTCAACAAAGTAATGTCTTAGAAAGAAAAAATAGAACTATATTTAATATGGTCCAATGCATGTTAAAAAAAAAAGAATTACTAAAGAACTTTAGGGAGATGCTGTTGCTTATGCAATTTATTTGCTTAACATATTTCCAACAAGGCGAATTAGTAATATTATATTAGAAGTATGAAGTTTATAGAAATTAAGAGTCGATCATTTGAAAATTTTCAGAAGTATTGCATTTGAAAAGAGAACAAAACTTGAGGATAAAGTAAAAAATGCATCTTGTTAGATTACATTAAGAATTCTAGTAACTATAAACTTTATAATCCTACCACAAACAAAGTTGTGATATCAAAAGATTGAATTTGATGAACAATAAATTTGGAACTAAAAAAATAATGAGCAGTATAAGAAAGTTATATCTTCAGAAAAAGATGATATAATACAAGCAAATACTGAAGAAGCTTTGCTTGAATCATCACATAGATCAGCTAGGTCACATGATTCAAGAAGTTTGATTGTAAGAAGGACAAGAACGATTCAAGAACTATATGATGTAACTCGAAGGGTTGATACTAACAATAATAAGCTTTCTTTATTTTATCTTTTTATAGAATATAATCTATCAACATTCCAAGAAGTTTATAGAGAAGAAAAATGACAATAAACTATGAATGAGGAGATTCATGCTATTAACAAAAATGATACATGAGAGCTTATTATACTTCTAGAAGACCATCAAGTGATCGATGTTAAGTGGATCTTCAAAATTAAAAAAATATACAAAGGGAAGTAAAGAAATACAAGGCACGATTGATTACAAAAGGATATAAACAATAATATGAGATCGAATATAAAGAAAAGTAGTATTTGCACTAGTTACTCAATTTGAGATAGTATCATTACTTATTTCCCTAGTAGCTTAAATGAAATAAAATTTTTTATAAATGGATATTAAATCAATATTTTTTAATGGAGTTCTTAAAGAAGATGTATATGTTCAACAACCCCTTATTTTATTATTCATGAATAAGAAGATAAAGTATAAAGTTAAAGAGAGTTCTTTACAGACTTGTTTAAGTCTTATAAGCATGAAATTCTCAAATAGATGCTCAATTTATTCAAAATAATTTTTCTAAATGTCCACATGCACTCAATATCAAATTTAACCAATAAAGATATCTGATTTGCATACTTGTATATAAATGATTTATTTTTTTACAGATAATAATGTCTCCATGATTAAAGATTTTAAATACTCTATGAAGAAGGAGTTTAAGATGATCGACTTAGGTCTAATGACTTATTTTCACAATATTGAAGTTATACAAGATAATGAAGGAGTTTTTATTTCATAAAAAAATTATGCAAAGGAGATTCTAAAGAAGTTCTCCATCGAAGATTGTCACCCTACATAGAATACGACACCAAGTTGATAAAAGAAGGTGAAGGTGAATATATTAATCCAACTTATTATAAAAGTCTAGTTGTATATTTAAGATATTTGATATGCACTCGACCTCATATATTATTTGGAGATGATTTAATAAGTTGATATATGTAAGCTCCTAAGAATTTTATGATATATTAAAGGCACAATTTAGTATGAAATGTTGTATTTATCATTTAAAAAATTAGAGCTTATTGGATATAATGATAGTGATTGAGTCGGAAACTACTATAATTATAAGAGTATAATCGGATTTGTATTTTATTTTGATGAAGCTATATTCATATGGTCTTCAAAAAAATAACATATCATTGCTTTATCAATTATGAAGTAGAATATAGAGCAATATTTTCTTATGTTTGTCATGCAATATAGCTAAACAGATTACTCCAAGAACTTTATATACCATAAAAGAATTCAACCAAGATTTATATTAATAATAAAGTAACTATTACCTTAGTTAAGAATCCAATCTACCATAAAAGATGAAAGCATATCGATACAAGATTTTATTTTATAAAAAATCATGTTAAAAATAAAGAAATAGAACTACTTCATGTCAAGACAAATTAATAAGTGATCGATATACTTACAAAACTTCTAATATTTCAATAATTTCCAAAAAAAATTAGTATATCAAATAAAATAAGTTTAAGGGGGAAGAATATTGAAATTAAACTTGTTAAGATATCATAAATTCATTGTATCAAGAGAGAGGTTCATTGCATTAGGAGGAAAAATACAAAGATAAATCAAATTGACTATTGCTTTTCAAAAGATTTTTTTAGAAAAAATAATTTATTTTAAATATAATTAATATAATATATTTATGAGTACTATATAAATCTTGGGTTATGAAACATATAACATTTTTAAAGTTGGAAAGAGTTTTGATTGAAAGATATAATATTTTATCTTATCCTTCTTTTATAGTTCTATCTCTTCTTCAGTTTAACAGTATCCTATTTTATTTATTTATTTTTAGGATAATTATTTTTTCTTTCAGAAGAACTGTTCTCAAAATACTTATTAAATTCATTTAAAGAAAAAAAAAGGCCAATTAATTAGTCAGTTTACTGGGCCGATTGACGGTCTATAGGGCTCGGCTCATGTCATCCATATGGGTTTGGGTCGGGTTTGGATCTACTGACCTCGAGATATAGCAAACGGCGACGCTAAGCTTGGCGAGTGCTGCTGCGGCTGCTTCATCGCCTCTCCTTCTTCTGGGGGTTACCATGTTAGTCTCGCCGGCTCCCCACCTGGTTCGCAGCCTTTCCTTCGCGGCTTCTCGCCTCGTGCCGCCGTCTCCCGCCGCTTCGTTCGCCGTCTCCCGCGTTCAACCTTTCCTCTTCGTTCGTCGCTCCCTGCGAGGTTTTGTCTCGCTTCTCACCCTTCAGGCCGGAAATTCCTCTTTCCTATCTTCCTTATTGCCTTTGTTCTCTTTTTCTGCCGCGTCCGATCGAAAATGGCGTTTCTTCGCGAGCAAGAAAGAGATTTTATGTCTCCTAGGTCGAAATTTTCGGTCTTTGGTGTCTCCCTGACTGTAGATATCTGCATCTGTATTTACGGCTAACAGAAAGACGATGCCTGGGTCTAAGTTGTGCCGACCATTGAGCTAAAGATCACATCTTTTTTCCATCCTAGTCCTTTTTCTCGCTGATCTTTTGTGTTGTCGCTAGCTTTTTCAGTCGAGTAGTCTCACTATAGCTTCTTGAAGAAAATTGAATTGTTTCAGTCAGTATAATCTGGTCGATGGAATAAATACTTAGCTAAAGATTTGATTTTGAAGAACTCATTCATATAATTCTATACTTTCTACAGTCAGAGCCATAACTAGTACCGCTGGAGATGTAGCAGAGTTCGAGGAGATGGCTTCTGGCACTAAGAGGAAGTACTACATGCTTGGAGGTAAAGGTGGTGTTGGGAAGACGAGCTGTGCAGCATCCCTTGCTGTTAAGTTTGCAAATCATGGTCATCCCACCATAGTTGTCTCGACAGATCCTGCTCACTCCCTAAGTGACTCGTTTGCACAGGTATACAGTCGTTAGTGCCCTATCATTAGTCCAATGTTGTGCATCATGTGATACTTATTCTAACTTGTCCTTAAAGTTAAACCTTTTGGAAAAGGAATACATATATGCTGTTTAAGATCATCAGTGTATTTACTTATTTAGTGCGACGATATCTGAATTGTATTTGTATCCAACAACCTCTAGGATTTGAGTGGAGGAACACTGGTACCTGTGGATGGGCTGGATGCCCCCTTGTTTGCACTGGAAGTAAGCCCATAATTGTGTGAATTGCTTTGCCATTTTTGGGTTATTTTAACAAAAAAATTCCTTGGTTCCTAGGCATAATTCTATGCCATTTTATCATCATACTTGTCATAGATTTAAAGAGTAGTATTTCTTTTTACAGATAAATCCTGAGAAAGCAAGGGAGGAATTTCGTAGTGCAAGTCAAAAGAGTGGAGGTACAGGGGTCAAAGATTTCATGGACAGTATGGGTCTTGGAATGCTTGTTGAACAGGTATGACCACTACCTTAATACTCCCATTTTGTTTATCTACATCAGAATGCCTTTATGTATATAAGTATGTTACTTATAGCAACTTGTTTTCTTTTGGTATACTTCTAAAGCATCATTAATATGTCCAATTTTCCCAAACAAATTACTCTTGTTATTGATGCTCTCACATGTTATGTTATAGAATTTAATGTCATTTGCATTTTCGACTATGGATCATGTCAAACCAAAAGTTGACTTCAAATGATTATGAAGCATACATTGAATAATTTTAGCCAACATATCAATTAGCAAGCATATCACCTTTTTGTTCTCCATATGGAGGAAAAACAAATTTTGATAATCCTCCATATAAAAGCTTAAATAAACATTTTTATGACCATTAGTGACCTGGACATGAACCAGTTAGAAATTGGCACAAATATGTGACCATGGCAAGTTTAGTCGCATGAATAACTTATGATGGGACCTTTAACCATAATGTTGTAAGTAAATTCTGCTCATATGAATATGCATCGAGATTGACCATATCATTTTTTTACTGCAAAGGTCGTTAACCAAATCTTTGAGGACCCTTCCACTTGGAAACTGTCTAAGGGAAGCTAGAGCTATATGGTATTGATATACAGAAGCTGATATCATATTTTTCATTGAGTGACAATCTAAGTAGTTCTTTTGCTTAGATTCAGACTATGACTAGTAAAAATTGTGTGGTCTCCTGTGACTTGTCATGAAGCTGGTTGAACTTTTGTTAATTTTGTTCGCAGTTGGTTAAAGAAGGTATTCCTGTATTCATCCTTTTACTCCCTCATGAATAAGTAGACTCTTAGAATTTTCTTATTATTTGCCCTATTACAATGAAGCTAGGAGAGCTAAAACTAGGAGAATTGCTGGACACACCTCCTCCTGGACTAGATGAAGCTATTGCAATTTCAAAGGTATATAATTTGATCATGCCACATTGTATGCTTGCGAATAACTCTGTACAAGTTTTTAGTTGCTAATTTTGGAACACCTTTGGGCTCCTAAATCTATTTACCCTTGTTTAAGGTCATGCAATTTGTTGAAGCACAGGAGTACAATATGTTCAGCCGTATTGTCTTTGATACTGCTCCAACAGTAAGCAATCTCAATTAAAGTGCAAAATGCTTTATTATGTTCCTTATGTATTGTATAGAAACTTGATTTCTAATTTTCTAATAGGGTCATACTCTTAGACTATTATCATTGCCAGACTTCCTGGATGCTTCAATTGGCAAGATCTTGAAGGTTTGACTTCTTAAGATGATGCTTTTTTTATACCTATTATCTATTTTTGACTATCATGAAAAATTTAGTTGCACATTCTTGTAATATCTTCGAGCAAATTATTATTTATGTTGATGAATGATTGTAGGACAGTGGACATGAACAACATTTACCTACTGTATTTTCTCTCCTATCTGCTAATTCTACCTTTTCTGCTGTATTATATTTTTGTTATACACTATGTTCAAACAGATAGTATACTAATTTTGGCTTCTCCGTGGTTTTGGCCCAGTTGGACAGATAATCACCCATATGTTTGTTTGATGACTATAAAAACCTATTTGCTGGTCATGATTGTTTTTGTCTAAATTGGAGAAGGGACATCAAAAGTAATAGTAACTCCAATTATGTTTTTACTTTTTATAACCTTGATGTTTGAGTGACATAAAGAGCTTTTTGGTTCTGAGGTCAATGTGTTTTGGACTTATCTGGCCAAAAATAGTTAAAACCAACAAGTAAATTATGATTTCAGCAATAAAGAATAATGTTTTGTGAACAAAAATACAAGAAGAAAGAGAAAAAGAATAAAGGGAGTATGACAATCTGCTATCTACCAATTGTCAACCAAAAGTTCTTGTGATAGTAAAGAGACAAAATTTCACTTACACCACTTGAAGAAGCTGAACACTTCTAGTGTAGATAGTTTAAGATGTCTAGCAGTCTTTTTTTTTTGTGAGAGAAACTTAAGATAACCACTTTGCTATTTTTGATATTGTTAGCTGTTCTAAGATTTTGATCTATTACTTGATATAAAGGGGAACAGAAGTGATCTTTGCTTTCTATTTGGGATCCTTAAAACTAACAGACAAATGCTTATTGTCATTTGAAGTTCTTATTTTCTTTATTTTCCTGAGAGCCAATGGACTAACTTGTTTTAGCATTTCTTAATTTCATTATTGCTTAGTCACCTGACTCTTAAAACTGGAGAACTTGCAGCTAGGATATTTAAGGGTTTATTTGGATTCTTTTTAAGATATGATTGTAGTCAAACTGAGAATTTAGAGAGACTGGTATAAGCTAGCCCATATCAGTAAAGTTTGGGTCAAACGTATCGATTTCCTGGCCCTGCATTGGCTGGCATCATAGTCCAAGAGCATCCGTGCTCATGCCACTATTGCAACTATTAATTGGTATATGTAACTATCATATGCAGTGGATTCCTTTTGTCCATATATCTTATTTAGAAACTAATTATTCACTTTGATAAGTTTGGTAATTTATCAATTACTTGAAATTTAGTGTGGCAACTGACATAAAGAAACTAGTATCCGTTTCCTGCATTTCTTGATAAACAAAGCCATTAGTGCTTGGTATCCTTTGCTGCTATTGGATGAACCTACCAAGTTATGTTGGTTAGTTCTTCCTGAATTCTCATAATTGTACTTGATATGTTGTGGTAGTCTAGAGGGAATAAGTAGATGGTTGTTAGTTAGTTTCCTGTATTAGACTTATGACCATTGCTGTGCTTGTCACCTAATTTCTCCGTTGGTTGTTCACTTTCTCTATTAGATGATGAAGATAGTATATCTGGTTTGGGTCTAATGGTTATATATGTGAATGTAATGTACACAAGGAAAAGAAGAAGAAAGAAAACCAGAAACAGATGATGGCATGTTGGAGTTCTATAGTTGCACTTATGAAGATATTATCTCAGTAGTAAAATGTTATATACCAATTGTTTCAAAACTAAAGTTCAATTAATAATAAAGTTAATATTTCATGAAATTTATAGTGCTATCTGTGTGATGTTGTATTTGTGGTTTTCGCTTTTCCAGCTGAAACAGAAGTTAGCTTCAGCAACATCGGCCATTAAATCTGTTTTTGGACAAGAAGAAACAAAACAAGATGCTGTAAGTTTGTGGCTCCCCTTCCCCCTCAAACAAAAAAGAAAAATAAAAAACTATTAACTGCTTCTAATATGACCTCTTTTTTTTTTTGGCTATGTAGTCTGATAAACTAGAGCAACTAAGGGAGAGGATGGTCAAAGTGCGGGAGCTTTTCCGTGATGCAGAATCAACTGAATTCGTTATTGTTACAATTCCAACTGTAAGGTTTTATGTTAAACTGAAGTAAGAAATGCTGTGCTTGTCCTGCAACTCTGGCCAGCCTTGCTTGTGTCATGTGACTCGGTATATCTTTTTGAGGAATCTGCAAATTCTGAATAATTTGAATATGTGTTATGAAAGGTAATGGCTGTTAGTGAGTCGTCAAGACTGCATTCTTCCTTGAAGAAAGAAAATGTGCCTGTAAAGAGGCTCATCGTTAATCAGGTTCTACCACCATCTGCAAGTGACTGCAAGTTTTGTGCAATGAAAAGGAAGGTATACCACAGTTTCAAATAGTAATATTTTCTTATCCCTCCATATCATAGAATAAGCCGTTACTTGCAGTTATCATATATCGAGGGATAAGCCATTACTTTTTATTAGCTTAAACAGAGTAGTTTCTGACAGAAGCCTAAAAGCAGATGTAAAGAAACATACAAAACAACAGAGCACGATGACTCTAGAAAACTACTCTGCTTTCTAGAGTAATGGCTTATCCATTTCTAGAGGAGATTCAAAAAGGAATGGCTTATCCCTTACTGCAACTAATGGATAAGCCATTACTTGCAGTTATCATATATCGAGGGATAAGCCATTACTTGCAGTAATGGATAAGCCATTATTCTAGAAAACAGAGTAGTTTTCTAGAGTCATCATGTTCTTTTGTTTGTATGTTTCTTTACATCTGCTTTTAGACTTTTGCCAGAAACTACTCTGTTTAAGCTAATAAAAAACTTGGTATCAAGCCACTATTATCATGTCATCCATCTTTTTACTTGCCATTTGGGTGCTATTTTTAGTAAACAATATGAACTATTTTGTGTTTGAAATTTTCTTGTAGGATCAAATGCGAGCCATTGAAATGATCCAAAATGATGCAGAGCTCATGGGCTTGAAGTTAATGCAAGCACCACTGGTTGATGTAGAAATTAGAGGAGTTCCTGCCCTAAGATTCATGGGAGACATTGTCTGGAAGTGACATTGTCTTGAACCGAAAGCCACGTGAAGATTGACATCTTGCAAGAGGTATCACTTACACTACCAATATCTACTATAAACTCTGTGATCGAGAAGTGAAATGCATCACTGCTTCATTTGTTGTCACAGGCAAAGACCCGAAACTCTGATATCATAATATCTGCTGCACGGCAAGTAGTCGATAGGCTTCGTATCTGATCGGGGTTTCAAAGCAAGTTATTTATGGAGCAGTTGGAAGGAAAATGTTGCATGCTGACTTTATCCAACCCTTCTTTTTTCCCCCCAAAAAACATGTTTATGCTGAAATGTAGTACTGCTTGCCTGTGTGGCTGTGCTTGTTTAGCTGATTATTTGCAAAGTGAAGGGGAAGATGGGAGGGAATTTTGATCTACATGGTTATCTGTTCTAGCTTTCTTATCTACACAACTCATGCATTTCATTCATGAGACAAATATATGAGAACAACTTTGTCTGCAAGGTGTATTATTTCCACTTCTGATGGTTGCAATGGTAAAGATGAGTTGCCTGTACTGATTTGAAAGTTGTATTAAGAAGGATGAGAATTGTGAGATTTACAGTTGGAAAAATCACATCTAGGATGAGAACAAATTATAATGCCTGTCACATGTCTATGGCTAAACATTGATGCCAAAACAAGAACTAGAAATCTTTGTGCAGATAACAGTTAAAGCTCAATTATTCTACTCTTGATCATCTTCTGCTGTCTACCACAATTTACAGGCAGTGCACAAAAGAAATGTACCCATATGCGAAGAAGTATTAGCATCAATTAATTGCCACTGAATGAGAATTACAACAAATGCCTGCTTGCAACAACATCATCTCTAGTTCACTAGCATGCAGTCATAAGAACCTCTCCTGTGGCTTCTTCCAGTTTACAAGGTGAGCTTGTCCATCTCCCTCCGCAAGGCGGTGGCTCTCACGAGGCTGCCGATGGTGTTCACGGCGAGCTTGAGGTCGTCGAGGGGGTTCCCCGGCACGACCTTCTTGTACAGGTAGCTGTCGAAGGTCATCTTCTGCACGTACTCGTCGGCGCACATCTCCACGAACGCCTCCCTGGCCGCGTTGGAGCGGTAGAACAGCTTCTGCAGCACGTCGAGCACCTTGTACGTCGGCCAGTACATCTTGTCGAACTTCTCCAGGTACTTCCTCAGGTCGCCCTCGTCGATCATGCGGTTGCCGTTCTCAGAACCCTCGACGATCGCTTCCGCGCACATCCGCCCACTCTTCGCCGCGAAGTAGATCCCCTCGCCGGAGCACTTGGTCACATAACCTGCTGCGTCACCTACAAGTGCCACTCTTCCCAATACCCTGTTTCGTCCGAGTACTGGTTAGCTATCAACAGAGCGAAGAAGAAGAAGTAGAGCGAGGAAGATATTACCTTCGAGGGCGAGGGTGCTCGGGAATGGGATGGGCCTCGACGCGGATGATGGTGCCGCCCTCGATCTTGTCCTTGGCGCGGAGGCGCGTGGCGGCCTGGAACTTCTTGATGTCAGCCTTGTGGGTGACGGTGCCGGTGCCAACGGCGACGTGGTCGCACTTGGGGAACACCCACCCGTAGAAGTCGGGCGAGACGTCGTCCCCCACGTACATCTCTGCTCGCTCCTTGTAGTACTCCATCTTCGTCTCTGGGATGCGCACCCGCTCCTGGAACGCGATGGCGTACTCGTACTCCCCCGCCCCGATCGACTTGGCCACCCTCGAGTTGGCCCCGTCCGCCCCCACTACCGCGTCCACCTCCGCCGTCCGTCGCTCCCCCGCCCCCCCTCCCGCCGGGGAGAACTCGTTGTAGTGGATCCTGTAGGGGCCACCGGGGCCCTCCGGCTGCTCCAGCCGGAGGAACAGCCCGTTGATCACGGACGCCCCCGCCTCGGCCGCGCGCCCCCTGAGGTAAGCGTCGAGCACCTCCCGGCGGACCATGCCGATGTACTCGTCGGGGCCGAGGGTGCGGCCGATGTCGACGGCGACGTTGGAGGGGGAGATCATCTTCATCTTGGTCACCCGCCGGTCGATAAGGTCGAGGGGGAGGCCGAACTCCTCCACCATGCACAGCGGGATCGCCCCCCCGCACGGCTTGCAGTTGTCCAGCTTCCGCTCGATCAGCATCGTCTCCACCCCTCCCTTCGCCAGTGCCTCCGCCGCCGACCCTCCCGCGGGGCCGCCGCCCACCACCGCTACCCGCAGCTTGCGCCCATTCAAGCGGGGGCTTGTGCGGCTCGCGCGGACCACACCGAGCTGCCGCCTGCGGAGCTGGGAGCCAGGCGCGTCTGCCGCCGCGACTCCCCTCAGGATGCGGGTCTCGCGGCGGAGGCCGGCGAAGGAGCGGAGGGATTCGCCGGCGGCGGTGCTTGTGGTGGTGGAGAGGGAAGCCATTTAGCTCGGTGTGGTTGCCGTCTTGGATTTCGGCTAGATTCGGTTCGATATTTGTGCTTGCCGCTACAGGGGTTTGGATAGCGTGGTGGAGATTGCGCTGCTTTCGACAATCGGATGAAAGACTTGGACGGACCAGATTCGATGTGGATGAGGTTATGGGATTTTTTCTATTTCTTTCTTATATTTCTTGGTAGTGAGCAACACTAATGCTTCTCTAATTTAGGTGGATGAGGTGCAGCCACGTAGTATGTACATGGACGTGAGGATAGCATTAATCAGCCAATGGACAGTAGACGCGCAATCACTGTTCAGATGTTGTCCGATCCCTATCACTAAGATTTTAGTACATCTTTTTTTTAATTACTTCAATTTTTCCCCCATTTTTTTATAAAATAAAAGTTTACTAAACTTTCAATGATGAATCAATCGACAAAATGGATTAAGGAACTCTCTCTACAATATTTTTGAATATGTTACATTATTTTTAAACTTATAAAAATATTATGATCTTATTAAAAAAATTATAATTAACTATTTTTTATATGTTCTCATTCTTAAAATAATAAAAAAAATTCTTATTTAAAATGATAAGTTAGTTTGTGTTAAATTTTGAATCAAATATAATATTTTTGAATTAATTATAATATTTTTATGGATATATCAAAAACTAAGGTTTATTGTACCATAACAGACTGCTTGATTTGGGTGATACATACCAATATGATAGGAGATTGATATGAGTGGTATATGCTAGTCATAGGTGCTCGACGAACCAATCACGTTAGTAATGGCACGTGTAACTTGACACGTAGTCTTTTTGCTTATTATTATTTGATATTTTATCACTTTATATTACTTGTTGCATAAATATATTGTGATGTCCATGGATCTATGCAATGAGAATCGGATCGTGATGAGATCACAATAATGAGACTGATTCGCCTTTAAACATAGATCCTAAATAATCCCGATCATAGGTTACTCGAGAGGGATATCGAGATAACCGGACAGACTAGTGTGCTGTATACCCGTCCATATGATGGATGCAACTGATCTCATAACTGCTCGTGTGGGGACATTAGGGATACAATGCAGGTGTTCATTGGAGAATAAGTTCACTGATTGATTCGCTCACGAAATGCTAGATGGTTGATGATGTCTCGTTGTCATATAGCAATTCCGTCGTCCCAATGGTGTATATGGTCATTGGACTTGAGATACTAAGGATGTCCTGTATGAGTACTCCACTATTTGATACCAGACTTATAGGTCTAGAGGTTCCAAATCTACCACAATTGGTCATCGAAAGTGGTAGTTAACCTTACGAGGACTATTAAGTGTCGATAAAAGTTCATATGCTTTCGGTGTCATGAGAGGAATATCTCATGTGTAAGAACTCATACAAATATCTGGCTAGGGTCATTCAAATTGAGAGAGAAAGAGTTCTCCGGGAGAATCTGATTAGAGCTTGACTCGAGTAGAAACTATATGGGTCTGACAATACCATGTTTGGTATATGGTCTCTAGGGTATTTGATGGATGAGACTATAAATACACGGTAACTGATGATAGATATATCCAAATGATTGGATTCTCTTGTATCATTTGGGGATTACAATATAATGACATAGTACGTCCATAGTCAATAGGTCGAGTGAATTATTATGGAGATAATAATTTATTAAGCCAAAAGGAGTTCTGATAAGTATGACTTACGGCCAACTTAATATTGGGCCCAGAGGGTTACACACATATAGTAGGCATTACGACGAGTAGAGGTTCAAATATAAGATATCTGTTAGAGTCCCTATCTTATTAAATATCCAATAAGTCCTTGAATTATTAGATCCTATAGATGAGATCCAATAAGATCTAATAAGAGATTATTGAGTAAAGACCCACTAATATAAAAAGCTTAGGTAGTTAGATGGAGATCCAATACCAAATATAGTAGGATCCATTAGGGTTAAGTTGACAAGGGGTCTCTATAAATATGAGGGAACCAAAGACCCATAGGCTAGAGGTTCTTTTTGGCTGTCTCATATTCTCCTCTCTCCCTCTCCTCCTTATATTGCAACCCCTATTTGAGGTGTGTGGACATCAAGAAGGGGTAGCCCCTTTTTTATTGTGTGGTATGTGTGAGGAAGAGTTTTGGGCAGCGATTTGAGGAGCATCTTCACAGCCCCTATCGTGTGAATCACCACTAGAGATGACAGTTGACCTCTTTCATCCTCTCCCATAGATCTGTAGATTTTCAGGGATATACGATTAGTTTTTACATGTAGTTTTTACACACTAACTTTTACATGACGATGAAACATTTTTTTCTACGAGAATTTAGAGATTTTATTTTTCTATTCTTGCACTGAACATGTTATGTCGTCCCAAATTTTTCAATAATGGTATCAAAGCCAGGTTGCTCGTACAAAAGATTGATTTTTAAATAGCATATGTTGTGTTTAATTACGTTGAAATTATTTTGCGCGATTACTGTAATTTTTTGTTGTAGTTTTTAAATTTATGCTGCACTTTTTCTTACTGTTAAGAGGTGTTTTAGATATGGCTTTTGATTTTAAATTTGTTGACACAAAAGGGGAAGAAAGGGCAGCAACTATTGCTGCCCCTTGGATTGGCCAAAGGCTACTTGCAGCCTTGGCTAAGAGCTCTAATTTACTGCTCTTGACTTGGCCAAAAGCAGCAGGAACGAGAACAACATGGCTGCCCTCAACTTGCTGCATGGCAGCCCTTACAACTAGGTTTTCCTGGCTGCAAGAGTTGCTCAAGCGGCTAGGAGTTCTAGCCACATGGGGCACTTGCAGCCCATGGTAGCCATGCAGCCATAGTTTCCTGGCTACAAGGGACTCCTTAGTGGCTAGGGTTTCCTAGCCACGCAAGGCAGTCTAGTGAATTAGGATTCTTAGTTTTTTGGGAGTTTGTATATGGTAAGATTTCCTTGCTTAAGAAGGAACTTCTTGCCATGTGGGGCACCCTAGTAGAGTTCTCAAAATACTACATATAATTAATTAAAATAGTTTAATTAATTATTATTATCTAGTAGTCCTACATGGTGATGTGTACATGATGTATGATGTGGATGGATGATCATGGACCGTGTGATGTAATTATTATTATTATTGAGGCATACGAGCCTCCAATTTATTTCTCTTTTATTGTTGGGCATGTATGCTCGTGATTAAGTTGTAATTACATAAGGAGGTGCAGCAAGAGCGTGGAAGTGATAGCGGAACCCACGAGGCTGAGACGAACAATTGTAACGCATGGAGATGTGTTGAGATCCCAACGGAACCGGCGATGATGAGATGGACGATCACAGAGCATGGAGATGCACCATTGCACACTTAGAATGTATATATATAACATATACATATATATATGTATATATATACATATATATTGCATGCGATGTACATTTATATATTAAATATGTATGTGTGTGACACGTTACATTATGGGACTAAATCAAAATCTTCTCTCTTGATAATATTAAGTCGGTAAACGTGAGGTAATTAGAATAATCCACGTGACCTTCCATCATTATAGGTAGGGATCGATTCTCGATGTAAGTTGAGTTGGTTGGGTCCCTTGAGGCTCACCAATATCACGATTCACTATCTTACCTACAACATAGAGATGTTACCGGTGACCTGAGGACATGGTATGCTTAGTCGAGTCCCTCGAGAGTATATCATTAAATTAGACTCATCTTGTAACGATGATATTGACTTAACCGAACATCATGATTGGTCGAGTCCCTCGAGACCATGGTGGTTCAGAGGCCGAACAGAACGGGAGTCACAAGGAGTTGTGATTCGCAAGAGTTACCTACCTTTTGGGCTTAGTGTGATTGTTTGAGTCCCTCGAGATTACAATAAGGTGCTGATTGGATCCCGATCTCCACTAGAAGTCTACCGGAGACTTTTGTTTCATGTGTTGAGGGTATTGCGTGACTCACTAGAAAAATAGTGGGAGTAGATTAAGATAGAAGTCTATATCTTATTTATTTATTTTTCTATAAATATGTATATTATTTATTTCTACTATATTTTTATTTTCAGTAAATATCACTTTCAAATATCTTACGTGGCATACTTGATATCAATCGCCTCACTGGTATGAATTATACGGATTGGCTCCGTAACTTGAGAATTATTCTCATGACGAAGAAAATCGCATACGTCCTTAATATTTACATGTTGAGCTCCATGACTCCTAATTTACAGAGACAACATGAAAAGATGGAACAGGAAAGTACATAGCATGTTCGTAAATTGTTTGAGGAATAGGGAAGGATTCAACGATATGAGATATCCAAGAGCCTCTTGGTAACTCATCATATGGAGTTTCATGCTCCTACATGCCTGCAAATTGTTTTATAGATCGTATTGAGTTCAACTAAAGTTTAGCTTAATAACTCATCCTCAGACCAATGGCCTCTCAAAGTGTTAAGGAAGTGGGTCGTTAGAGTAAAAGGTATTAGGGTAGATGAGCTACCTAGCATCTTGTGGTTCTCTCGAATAACACCTAAGACCGAGTTGGGAGAATTATCATTCAACTTAGCCTTCAACAGTAAGACGCTGAGATTGTCCTTCCATCAGAGATAGTCTTTCTAACACCTTGGGTTAGAAGTTTTAATAAGAAAATCTTTGATGGACTTTGGGCCAAACTTGACCTAACTAGTGAGGTCAAAGTAGAAGCATACCTAAAGATGTTGACATACAAGAAATCGATAATCAAGCTTTACAACCAAAGTGTTCGCCTTTATTGAGTTGGACTGGGGATCTTGGTGCTTTGAAAAGCTGAAGTTAGCAACCCGACTAGATCCCACGGTAAGCTAGTGCCAAACTAAGAAGAACTATCTTGAGTTATCGAGGTCTCTGAGACAAAACCTATCACCTTGAGATAACATAAGGGGTAGTGCTGTTAAGGACATGACACATTGTAAACTTAAAGAAGTTCTATCCCTAAGGCACTTCTCGAGGTCAAGTTAGGATGACTATGCCCAAGCATCAAGCCTTGGCCTATTATATCTTTGATCCTAGTTATAAAAATTAAAAAAGGAGAGAATATTTTGAAGGTGTAGGTATTGCAAGTGGAGGAAAAAGATTTCATTGCTTAAAAAGACTGCACAAATTTGATTGGGCATCTATATCCAAAATGAGCTCTCGATCTACTAAAGTAGGGGCTAGTCGGACAAACAAGCTCGATAATGTAGTAATGAAAAGATACAAGGACTAAGTCGAGTAGATAGACCTGATAACTCAATAAAAGGCAAGGTAACAAGTTAGAATCGTCATTAAAAGACACTTTTGTAACCATTGAAATATTTTTGATCCTCAAGATACTCAGTGAATGGATCTTCCTCAATCTTCGCATCGGGGTATCTCATATTGAAACGAGATAAGATAATATAGTACTCGTACTGGTACAAGACGACTCTCGATTTCTCTAAACCCTTTCTAAACTTGACGAAAGCCTTGTAATTGACGATCGTCTCCTCTCGATACCTTGGTATCATGCTTTTCTCAGCCTCCAATGCCTCCTTTAGAACCTGAATATACTTGGTCATACTCATGACCTACTCGTTGGTCGTAGTAACTTGCTTAATGAGCTTAGAGTTGTATGTCCTCATCAAACCCAACTCATGAGTAAGTCACAATAGCTCATCCTCCATGCTCCAATTGTTGCTCCAAACCACCTTCAACTATTTAGTGAGATCAGCAAGGTGTCACTCGACTTCTTCTAGTTGCCTCGTCAACTCGACTCTTTAAGCTTTTGCCTCAATGATGAGCACTATGACTCTCCTCTCTCTCTTTAGCCCCTCCATCTCCTTGCGGAGATTATCAATCATAAGGGACTATTGATGAATAACAAAGTTAGTGTCCTGTTCACAGTCAAGAAGAGTCATGATATAATGGTGATGCTACAAATAAAAAACAAAGGAGTTAGCAATAAGGTACTAAAGGGGCTAGCCATGACTTAACTTATCAACACTTTATTACAATAGCCCATGTCAAGCAAAATCTTCGAGGGGGAATGATAAATTTTGCTTTGCTATTGTAGAGCATAAGGACCCTCGGTAGTATTACTCTGTGGCTTTGACATTGCCCTATATCTTTTGCCCTTCTTATAAACACTCTCATCTTGGCTACAATGACGCATTTAGAATCGAGTCCAATGGGTTGGCTATCTTCAATATTACAAAGGGTTGAGGCTTGCTCTTGCACAGGTCATATATTGACCTTTGCCTCTCTCCTCTTCTTCTTGAGGAGGACCTTAAGCTTCGAGGACTCTCTAAAAATGTTGGTGCCTCAGAGGCAAGAAGCATTTCATTCAATTCTTTTTTAGGAATATACTCCACCTCAAATTCCTCAACCTATTGAGGATGGGATACCTTCTTCAAAGCTTTCTTCTTCCTTGACTGGTCGATACTAGAAGGACGATCGAATTGAATTAGGGTCAATGCCTTAGGTGATATCTCATTAATGAGCAAGGGAGGAGCTGACTAGACCATCACTATGCCCAAAGAAGAATTAGCTCCTTTTTTTTCTCAAAACTCAAAAGTTTATACCTACAGAAGATCAAAGTCATGAGGCTACATGGGTTAATTTTTCAAAGTATAAAAATAAGTGAGAAGACGAAATGTTCCAATCATACCTCAAAGAGTCGAGCTAAGACTTGTGTTAATCAGCCAATCCTCATTTATTTTCTTAATAGCCTCGAAAGAAGAGAGTATATCTCTCAATTGAATTATTTGATCCATCTCCTCAACCAATAAGAAGGGAAGTATGTTATCTATGGAGTATGCAGACCATACAATATTGAACCCTCAATCTCGGCCTATACTTATGAGGAAAAATCACTTTTTCCAATCTTTATTATTAGAAGGGGTACTAACTTTGAAGTCATCACGAGCAACCAAGTAGTAGTCATTTTTTGCCTTACATTATTGATAGTAGATAGTAAAAGGTTTGCGGGATATGGTGATAGGGATAATCCAGTCCTATTCTAGCTCATCCGCCACGGAAGCAAACACCTAAGTAAGACTCTGAGTTATCAATTCCCCGACGATGCCATGTCATCAGCACATCCACCCCGTATTAATGGTCGACAACATGTTGCAGTCTTAGTAATCCTTCCTACTAGATGAAGGATGAGAAGACCATTCTCTCCTTGTACAAAAAGGAGGAAGGGAGTTTGACTATAAGACGATAGCCCCGATAGTCCTTCGGGTGCAGCCGGTCGGCAAGTCGCCTGCCTTAACTCCCCCGCCTCACCAAGATTAGAGGACAAGAGTATAAAGAAAGATTTTCGCTATCATAAGCAGTTAGTTAACCTGATCTTATCTTCGATCAACCAATACGAAAATTAGTCGACCCAGCCAAGCACCCAGGTATAAAAGTCACCCACAACTCACGTTGAAAAGATGGGGCTCTACACTCATTCTATTGTACAACTTAAACCACTATCTCTCTCTTCTCCCTCTCTGTCTTACACTAACTTAAGCATCGGAGGTATCGAGCCGAGAAGCCTCCGACGTTGACCTGTTGTGGACTATGTAGCCAAGAAGACCCCGATCCCTTAGCTTGACCTCTCTGCTCCCAAGCCAAAGCATCCCTGGTAGATGGCCTCCCACGTAGATCTCTTACGTTGATTCACCACATCAGCAGGCCTATATCAATATGGAGGAGATGCTAGGATGGACCTGCACCTTCAATAATGAACCAATTGGGCTAACTCACCAATCGATAGTTTTCATGACACCATCATTGGAAGAATCACTTCTTCCAATCTTTATTATTAGAAGGGGCACCATTAACTTTAAAGTCCTCTCGAGCAATCAGGTAGCAGCCACTTTTTGCCTTAAATTGCTAATAACAGACAGTAAAGAATTTGCGAGACATGGTAATACCAACATGGAAGCATTCCCTGATATACAATATCAAGTAGTGCCATAAGTTGGCGTATTTATGGGAGTGATATCCTCTACCATTAAAAGTAAGACACAATCATCAGGTAGAGGAGAAAACAAAGTCCTGCCTCTAGAGCATAAAAAAAACAAGCTGAGAAACCTAAACATTAGATCATATAGATAGTGATCGGGCTAAGGGATTTATAGTTTTGACTCGATCGAGATGGAGTACTTGGTTTGCAAGTGGTTCAGGAGTTTACTCACCACTAAGTCTTTATCATATGTGCTTTTCATGGACTCTAAGTCCCGAAGAATCTTCGGGTTATAGAGATCAACTCTCTCAATTAAGAGAAGGTCGGAACTTCCTATGCCCCTGGGCTATCCGAGGATGAAATGCCAACCTCCTTAGTCATTCGATGACTATGATATCGAGAGGAGCTTATGTGAGAAAGAAAAGATATTATGATCTATATATGTAGAAGAACAAGGCGCTAGAGGTTGAGGTGCTGGAGAGCTGACGCGCTTGGAGGATGAGACAATTAGGAATCGACCTGCCTTCAAGAAGAGGACCAATAACTAACTTGCCTTATAGGAGAGAATAAAGACTAAGAAGAGAAAACTCCTAAATGAGATGATGAGCCTCACCCCCATGGCTAAGGAGAATTTATTATGAGGGGATCAATCTCTCTTTTCCCATATTGAAGACGAGTATTCCTTCATGTTGAATCCAAAGATATACTAATTAATAAAGGGGTACCTTGAAAAGCTTAAAGTGATAGATATTCAAAGATCACCTTGAAAACCATGAAAAAAATATGCTACAATATGAGGCACAAGGCAAAATATGCTTGAGGCGCGTGAGTTGGGAAACCCGACCTACGTAAGAAGAAACCTACCATGGTGAAATATACAAGATAAATATGTTTAAGGTGCGTGAGTAAAAAAAACCCAACCCGCATAAGAAGAAACCTGCCACGGCAGAAGACATAAGACAAATTATGCTTGAGACACATGAGTCAAGAAAACTTAACTCGTGTAAGAAGAAAGTAGTGGGAGACGTAAGGTAAATTATATCAGAAATGTGTGAGTTAGGAAACCCCGACTAGCAAAAGAAGAAATCCACCATAGCAGGAGGCACAAGACACATGTGTCTAAAATATGCAAGTCGAGAAAACCCAACCCATGTGAGAAGAAACTCGCATTGGCAAGAGATATAAAGCAAAATGTACCTAAAGCATATGAGTTGAAAAAATCTGACTAGTGTAAGAAGAAACCTGCTACGATGGGTGATACAAGACAAAATGTGTCTATGGCATGTAAGTTGAGAAAACCCAACTCTTCATAAGAAGATACTCGTCATAACATGAGGCATAAGGTAAAATATGTCCGAGGCGCATAAGTCGGGAAAACCCGACCCTCTTAAAAAGAAACTTATCACAACGAGAGGCACAAGATAAAATGTGCCTAAGGCACATGAGTCAAAAAAATCTTATCCGCATAAGAAGAAACTTGCTATGGTAGGAAGCACAAGACAAAATATGCTCAAGGCACGAAGTCAGTAAAACTTGATTGCATATGAGGAAATCTGATACGACGAGAGGCACATTGTTGAATGTGCCCAGGGCCCGTGAATAAAAAAAATTCAATCCCATGAGAAGAAACTTGCTATGACAATAAGTATAAAAAAAAATATGTTCGAGGCATGTGAGTTAAGAAAACCCGATGCACATGAGAATAAATTTGTGATGATGGGAGATACAAAAAAAAAACGTGCCTAAAGTAGGGAGGTTGGGTGCCAAACCCCTCCTTAAACTAATGTGGGTAGGCCATTGCCCAATGTAGCCAATCGGCCTGGTGACCCATGTAGGTTAAAAAAATTGATAGGGAGACGTGAACATCTCAAAAGGAAATAGGTCCCCTTCGCCCAATGTGGGTCCCTCGATGATACGAGGGATAGGTTAATGATGAGAGGCTTTGTGGCCCATCGCATCATCATTAATAGCGTCTGCACTCCTCACTTGCAATTCTCACCCCAATGATTTTTGCCAGCAATACCCTCACCAATATCACTCATGACTCTTCTCGCATACATGTGGGCTTGCGTCACTCACTCATCATAGTTTACCACAACATTCACTGCAATCCTCGTCTAAGGTGGGCATTTCGGGTAGAAATAGGCCCCCTCTACCCGAGGTGAGTTCCTTGACAATGGGAGGGGCAGGTTGGTGATGAGAGGTTTCATAGCTTGAGGCAGAAGGAGGTTGATGTGGGCACCTCGAGCTGAAATAGGCCTCCTATGCCTAAGGTAGGGAGGTTAAGCACCCAACCCCCCTTGTTGTTGAGGCATGGAGGTTAGGAAATCGATCGCTCTTCGGCGCATGACACTATGGCTCTTATTATTGTCACATCTTACCGGCTCTCTGAAGATGATCAAGGTTATCTCTACCATCGGCGACTATGACCTTAACGATAAGATTTCATGGAGCTCCTAAAGAGGATTGTTAGACCCCATAGAAGGCTAAAGAGGTGATGCTCAAGAATGATGTTACCTATTCCACAAGGTTGGAGGTTCAAGGAGGTAACCAAAATGGTGATGACCAAAAGCCACAAAGGTTCAAAAACTAGCCCCTATGCTTTCTTTGTTGTTGAGTGTGGAGGTCAGGAAACTGACCACCATCATTACCGACCTCCATTCCCGAAGGAGGGTTAGGTTCATGTCGACAAGGAATGATTCGTCATCAGCGTCCGCCTAATGCGCAGAGTAAGAGAACCAATCGAAGAGGCATAAGCTTAACGTATCGAAGGAACTAGATATCGTACTTTAGTTCCCTCTTGTGAGAGCCCCTTAAGCACACCTTGGGGTGGGGGGGAGACAAATAACAGAGAGAATATCGTCAATCAATCTACATCTAACACATGACCTCAATGTGGTGTTCAGGCTGAAAAGAAAAGATAAAAACCACCCTCCACCTATCTAAACATGTGGACAAGGGTCTAAAGAAGGCGGTTGTAAGCTATTCATCCCTTATTACCCACATGGATAAAAGGGCAAGGAGATGTTGTTAGAGGCTATCTTCTTGTATAATATTTCATAAAATATTTTATTCTTTTATAATCAAGTATAAAAACTTATTTTGAATATAATAAAAAAAATCACATTTTAATCACTCAGCATCCACATTCACCTACATCGAGTTACTAACCTAGGTATTGAAATGATCAAGTCAGGAACCTCATTCGATCTCAATCTTCATATAGGTGGTACTTCAGAAACTTGACATTTTACTTTTGAATGTACCTCGAATAATCTTATGTATATAAGTTCAAATATCTTTCCATAATATTAATTATTAAAAAATTACTCTGTTCTGACGAAGCAGATGTAGAAAAAGAGATGCAGGATTTAGAAGGGCTGATCGATGCAGAGAACTCCAAATAGAGGTCGTAATCACATCATTTCGTTCACATGACGTCCTCATGCTTCCGTCCGTCTCTCGTGCCTGCCGAACGATATCTACCGCACACAACGTTGGCTCGGGCCCAACTGCACCCACGCGGGGCATGCACGCTTCCGTTGTTCCTTCGCGTAAAATCCTCCCACTGCTACTCGCCGATTCCAAAGATGGCGTCTTTCAGCTCTCAGACCTTCCGCCTCGAGGCTTGCAGTGGCAGCGGCAACAGTCCTGTTCGCGTCCAGATTAAACCGGACGATGGCCGCAGGGCGTCGGTTGTGGCGGCTGTTGTCAGGGAGAACGCTATTTTCCCCAGCGGAGGTGGGTGCCGGGTGAGGTTCGCGACGAGGAGCCGACGAAATGAGATCTTGGCGGCGGTGGAGAAGGGGAGGGGCCTTCGGGCCACCGGAAAAGGCGGCGATTTTGAGCCGGAGAAGGGGAGGGCCGATGGTGATGATGCCGGTGTCAATGTCGGTGCAGCTCCGGCCACGATTGACAAGAGCATGAAGGTTCTGGAGATGCAACACGACTCAATTAAGAAGGTGGCTCTCTGGTCTTCACTTTGTTTCTTCTCATTCTGTTCATCCTCCTCTCTTGCCTTTCAATCATGAGAGAGAGAGAGAGAGTGTGTGTGTGTACATGGAAATTATATAGAACAAAGATAGAGCAGAGAATATGAACATCAAGTTGTATGACTCTTAATGATCATAAGTAGTGCATAGATTTTGAGTAGTTTATCTCATTTCGGAATCTAGTCTGTGTACTAAATATGCAGGTTCTTGACTTTCCTCATTTTGTGCATAGATTTTGACTAGTTTATCTCATTTTGGAATATAGTCTGTGTACTAAATATGCAGCTTCTTGACTTCCTCATTTTGGTTCAGGCTGTGGAAAAAAGGAACATAATCTCATCCTTGGGAAGTGAAGCTGCTGAATCAGTTCAGAGTACTGATTCTTCTGTTAAAGGTGCTAAAACCATTAATTTGAACCTAAGTTCAACTAGTGTTTCTAACAGTTTGGTCCAGTCTTGTGAATCTAAGATGTCTAAGACTCAATGTATCGGTAAAACTGAAAATTCTTTAGAGGAAGCAGAAGAGCAAGGTGATATCCTACAAGCTGATGGACTAGCAAAAGATGCAGATCTTGATTCTACTTATGATTCAGTCGAATCATCACTTCTTATACAAGAATCTGAAAGGGGTACTGAAGATGAGAATGCTCAGAACCATATGGAAGCAAAATCTGATGGTGTAGATACAGAAGCAGATATTGAGGTAGAAAATGTGGATGCCCCTCCTCTGGCTGGGGCGAATGCCATGAATGTAATAGTGGTTGCCGCGGAATGTGCTCCTTGGTCAAAGACAGGTATTGATATTTTTAGTATTCTCTTATTTTCCGATTGATCTTTTGCTGTATTTTTACTCTTACCTCTCAAGTACTGAAAAATTGTTGTATCAAGTCTTTGCCCCACAATTGGTAATGATGTGAATGACTGTTGTTTGTGTTTATAAAGTGTTATTATGATATTTAAATAAGATACACTGACATTTATCATTTTTAACTTCAACAGGAGGGCTTGGAGATGTAGCTGGGACTCTGCCAAAAGCTTTGGCTAGGAGAGGGCACCGGGTTATGGTACTTCTCCTTTCCCTTTTGTCGATTAATTTCTGTTTGAACCTCAAATCTCACTTTAATGTTGGTGGTGACTCTAGCTATTCCACAGAAAGTTAAATTGGAATAGCAATTCAAATCATAAAACTGCAATTACAATGTGCAGGTTTACCAAACTAGATTAATGTTAGTCCAAAAGTTGCTTCCTTAATATTGCTGTTGCATAGCCAGTTCAATCTTTCTTTTGTAAATTATAGGTTGTTTCCCCAAGGTATGGCAATTATCCTGAACCCAAAGATATAGGTGTTCGCAAATATTACAAAGCTGATGGGCAGGTCTGTATCTGCTGTTTCATGTCATGGTTTTTAGATTTCGCTATAAATACATACTTATCCAGTTGATGTCATATTATGGGATGCAGGATCTGGAAGTAAATTATTTTCATGCTTATATTGATCGTGTGGATTTTGTATTTATCGACTGTCCAGTTTTCCGTCATCTAGAGAACAACATTTATGGGGGAGACCGGCTGGTAAAAGTTTTTTGCAATTTTGACACCTGTAAATTAGTCAATCCAGTTTATTCACTTTTTGTTAGTTCATTTTTTTGTGCACTGAAAATGCAGAAATGACCTTCTACAAGTTATTTATATTGATAGTAGATAACTTGGCTTTCGCTAATTAATGCAGGAAATCTTGAAACGGATGGTTTTGCTCTGCAAGGTAGCTGTAGAGGTATCTCCTTTGTCCCAAACAACATATTCAACTATCCATGATGTACATAACAGAATATGTCAGTATCAGAAATTCGTAGTGAGCATTTGTCTATCTAAGATTAATGCAGAAAGGGACTTCCAACATGATTTCTAGTGTGAAAACTATAGTCATGTCGGTGGCCGCTTCAGTGCTGCTTTGAGATTAGTATTTGATAGTCCTTGAGGTGCTTAACTCAGTTGCAAATTGCCAATTCCCAGCCCTTTTTTCCACTTCTTTTTTCTGGTTCTGTATCTTTGTTTCCTAGTTTATGCAAATGTCTTATGACTGGAATTAGCATTGTACAGTGTTGCCTTAGGTCTAAAATTTCATTACAGTACCAGTAGCAGGACCCGTTCAGAGGGGTAGGTATCGGTCAGCACAGTATCGAAACATTCAGTACAGACATAATATATATATATATATATGTGTGTGTGTGTGTATGTGTGTGTGTGTGTATAGCCAGGCAGTACTAGCATAGAGGTATCCAGTCAGATCGGTATATATATATATATATGTATATGTATATATATATGTATATGTATATATATATATATGTATATGTATATGTATATGTATATGTATATATGTATATGTATATATATATATGTATATATATATATTAATATATATGTATATATATATATGTATATATATATATGTATATATATATATATATATATATATATGTATATATATATATATATATATATATATATATATATATATATATATATATATATATATATATATATATCAGATCGGTATGTTACACTCAGTATAGCATACATCTAATTCTATGGTTCTGCATACTAATTGTCAATGGAGAACTGACTGTGACTTTGGTATCAATGAACCTTAACAAAACAATTTACTGTTTAAACATTTTGGAGTTTCATACAATTGCTGATTCTTGATCGATGTTTTAAAAGATGTAAGATCTCTCTGTGCAGGTGAAATTATTTAATAGGCCAAGTTGTTAAACTCATTTCCATTTATTAGGCTTAGGAACTTAAGAACAAGGCCACTGACATATATGGTTTTCTTTGATACCTTATGTGTTTTTTTCTATTATGATAGAGTCAATGGAACTTTGTGCAAGGATTTACCTTATATTAAACACACAATGGTAGTTACTCTCCAATGTTGGTCCTCTGCCAATTAACAGATATTAAATCATAATACTTTTGTTTAATCATCTAAGTTTTTTAGAAAATTGATGGAGTAATTGAGTGGTTGATGTAAATAACTGAAGGCGACTCTAACATAGTTAGTTCTTACTGCCTCTATCCTCCCTGATTTCTCGGCGTTACCTTTGCATCCAATTTATCATTGTTTCTGTTATCTGCATATGTTGTTTCATATAATGCCCTGAATTTTAACCATTGACTAGTTTCTCTTTTTCTTTTGCCTTATAATTCTTCTAAAATCAAAAGTTATTGTGAATTATAATCTATTAGGATTTATCAGTATTCTGGCTTTCATGATAAGCAAACCAGTTTTGTTGTGAAGCAGATAAATTTGCATACCACTCATGTTATATTCTTCACAAGTCTGTCGTCGGTGTATAACCAAACACTTAATTCTATTCGAACAATAAGATTTAGTTTTATGGTAAGTATCCTTTTTCTGTGGATATACCTTGTATTTTCATTCACAACTTGTTAACATATGTCATTGTTTCAAGTTTAGACTGATACAATTGCAGGTTCCTTTGAATGTTCCATGTGGTGGCATATGCTACGGAGACGGAAATCTAGTTTTTATCGCTAATGACTGGCACACATCACTTCTGCCTGTGTATCTGAAAGCATTCTACCGCGACAATGGCTTGATGAAGTATGCCAGGTCCATCTGGTGATCCACAACATATCTCACCAGGTTAGCTCTCTCGCATTTTATGCTGGAACTGCTCAAAGACTGTTAAATTTGCCAAGACGATATCTGCAAGTTTGCAGTTCTCTCACTTACCTTCTCAGTAAACCAAACTCTTTTTGAGCAATCAAAACATGTCCACTTTTAATTTCTTTTCTCCCCCATTTTTGTTGTGAAGCAGATAAATTTGCATACCACTCATGTTATATTTCTTCACAAGTCTGTCGTCGGTGTATAACCAAACACTTAATTCTATTCGAACAATAAGATTTAGTTTTATGGTAAGTATCCTTTTTCTGTGGATATACCTTGTATTTTTCATTCACAACTTGTTAAACATATGTCATTGTTTCAAGTTTAGACTGATACAATTGCAGGTTCCTTTGAATGTTCCATGTGGTGGCATATGCTACGGAGACGGAAATCTAGTTTTTATCGCTAATGACTGGCACACATCACTTCTGCCTGTGTATCTGAAAGCATTCTACCGCGACAATGGCTTGATGAAGTATGCCAGGTCCATCTTGGTGATCCACAACATATCTCACCAGGTTAGCTCTCTCGCATTTTATGCTGCATCAATTAGGTTAAACTTCTGTTAAATTCTCTCTTCATTTAGAAGTTCAATTTGCTGAGTTCAGTAGCCTGTAAGATCCTCAGAACTGCTCAAAGACTGTTAAATTTGCCAAGACGATATCTGCAAGTTTGCAGTTCTCTCACTTACCTTCTCAGTAAACCAAACTCTTTCTGACTATTTCTCGTGTCACTGAATCAATGATCCAATTATGCTTGCATGAATTCCTACAGCCGCATTGTATTTCTTGAATTTTAGGTTGCATGATGTCCCTGGCCATATTGTTTTTGTGTGACCTGAAGATATTGATCATATGTTGTGCTTAATTTTTCATGAGCCTATCATGATTTTTCCCAAACCTTGTTATAATTGCATGACATTTGAAGCACTCTGTTTTATTAGAAACCTTTTTTACATCCTTCTCTTTTGCATCAAATGAATGTTTGTCTTCTTAAAACTCTTTTTGAGCAATCAAAACATGTCCACTTTTAATTTCTTTTCTCCCCCATTTTTGTTGAAGTTGCTTCATTTCGAACTTGCAAAGATTTCTTAGTTACCACCACCAAAGAAAAATCATTTCGCTCAAAATGAAGATGAAATCATTCATCTTCTCTTCTCTTTTTCTACTGAGAAGAATGCTTGAATCTGATCCTGACATAGAAGTTTCATGGCATCATTCTGAACAACTTAGGAAACTACGAGCTCGGAATCCTTATCGTCTGCATTCTACCTGTGTGTCTTGTCCAGGGTCGTGGTCCAGTCGAGGACTTCTTCCATGTCGACTTGCCCGATCAACACATGGACCTCTTCAAGCTGTATGAGCCGATGGGAGGTGACCACTTCAACATCTTCGCGGCCGGCCTCAAGACTGCCGACCGCGTGATCACCGTCAGCCATGGCTACGCATGGGAGCTCACTACATCCGAAGGTGGGTGGGGACTCCATGAGATCATAAACGAGAACAAGTGGAAGTTCCAAGGCATCGTCAACGGGATCGACACAGAGGACTGGAACCCTGAGCTGGATCTTCACCTGCAATCCGATGGCTACACCAACTACTCCATTGAGACTCTGCAAGCCGGGAAACCACAGTGCAAGGCGGCGCTGCAGAAGGAGCTCGGCCTCCCTGTCCGCGAGGACGTCCCCCTCATCGGGTTCATCGGCCGGCTGGATCACCAGAAGGGCGTCGACCTCATTGCGGGTGCGATGCCTTGGATCGTCGGGCAGGACGCGCAGCTGGTGATGCTGGGCACCGGGCGGGCCGACCTGGAGGAGATGCTGCGCAAGTTCGACAGGGAGCACCACAACAAGGTGAGGGGGTGGGTGGGGTTCTCGGTGAAGATGGCGCACAGGATCACCGCAGGGGCGGACGTCCTGCTCATGCCATCGCGGTTCGAGCCCTGCGGGCTGAACCAGCTGTACGCCATGAAGTACGGCACGGTCCCGGTGGTGCACGCCGTCGGCGGGCTTCGCGACACCGTGATCCCGTTCGATCCCTTCAGGAAGAGCGGGTTCGGGTGGACGTTCGACCGGGCGGAGGCCAACAAGCTGATTAATGCGCTGGGGAACTGCCTCAACACCTACAGGAACCAGAAGGAGAGTTGGAAGGGCCTGCAGACGCGAGGGATGGCGCAGGACCTGAGCTGGGACAACGCCGCCAAACATTACGAGGAAGTCCTCGTCTCAGCCAAGTACCAATGGTGATCTTTGAGAACATGATCGAACAGCATCTGTCTCAGCTATCTGATGATCCAATCCGGATCTCTCTTCAACGAACCTGCAAAGATTCGCCGAACATGGAACGTCTAAGTATTTTGTGCGTCCGTTTGATTGATGACATCAACATTTTGACACGTCTCTCTCTCTATCTCTTCCTCGCTGTCGAGGACAGCCCAGTTTTGTTGGATTCTGTGATTAGCCACCGCGTCGACAGCCTCTGCTGCGTACGTGCCAGAGGAAAACAGTCGCGCCTGCACGCATAAATACGCATCGATTCGCCATGCATGTTGTTGGTTGGACCAATAAGCAGCGTCTTCTTCCTCCTCAGCGCTGGAAACCATGGAGAAACCATTGCCAACTGCACCCTACCACTCCCTCGCACTCACAGAGCCCGTCGTGCTCCTCTTCAACAAGACCATCTCTATCGGGGTCGTCCTGATGAATAAGATATCCATGGGGTTCCTCGTCCTGCGCCCAGCGCCGTGCGCATCGGGGGTCGTCGATCGTGTCGGACCCGGCGACTCGGCCGACGCTAGCGACGCGCCCGAGTTGACAAGAGATGACGTGGAGACGGTGATGGAGATCATTACGGGCATGCCTTGCGGCGCGGACGGTGAGCGGCTCGAGGAGCTGCGTGGCGTGTTCGAGGGGGAGGAGCCGAGCTTGGAGGAAGTGGCGGAGGCGTTCTCCGTCTTCGACGATGACGGTGACGGGGTCATAGAGCCCCTGGACCTGCATCGTGTTCTCTGCAAACTGGGCTTCCAGGAGGGGAAGGCATTGGAGGCATGCCGACGGATGATCGCGGCGTACGACGAGAATGGCGACGGGAGGATCGATTTCAAGGAGTTCATCAAAGTTGTGGAAGGCAGCTTCTTTGATTAATTATTCTTCCCTTTCTTCTTGTCGTCAACATCGCCACATCTATCAATGCGCAAGCAATTAAAACAAACCTAATTTCGAGCATGATTGAGACTTGAAATCATAAAATCATCAAAAGATTGCGACTACTCGAAATCTTACAAGAACCAACAAAGGCCAAATCGAGAAGCAACTACTCATCTGGATCGCAGATTTAAATCCATATTGTTATCGACAATTGACACATCCATAGACTTTGAACATGATGGGGAAGGGAAAACATCTTTCTGAAGCTGGAAGTGCGGCTTCAATCATTTAGAACACAAGAAATAACATGTTCTTCTAGGTAGATACAGTCACCACATCAAACCACAAAAGCCTAATGTTGTACAATTGAATTATAGAGCTGGCAGTAGGCTATCTTCTGCAGTTCCAAAGTTCCACAGCTTGAGTGAAGCCGCGAAAGAGCAGACGGGTGCAGAGAATCATAAATCTCATGGCAACTTCGCTGATGGGAGAGTCTGGATACCTGCAAGGCATGTTTTGGCCAGTGTTTATTCAACCAGCACTGAGATGAAATTATTGCATAATATCAGTTGGATATTGTTGTAAAGAAATTGGTCACTTCCCCGAGCACGTCTCATCACACAACTCAAAATAACATTGCTTCATGATCTATTAGTATGCCACTAGAAAAAATTATAAAGATTGTGAAAAGGGGTCATTATCTAACAATGACTGGAATTCCAGATATGTTTGAATTTTATATCCGTAGAGAATAGCACTTAAAAGGCTTTATAAACAGAAGTAAAGAAGATATTGTAAAAGTTCAGGCGGAAGTGCCTTATGCTTGTATTTACTGCTTGATCTTTGGAATGCATTACTAATGAAAAGAATATCATATATGCTATCATAAAAGGCAACTGTTTAAAGAAAAAAAAAACCTGGAAACCCACTTGAAAGGAAAAATGTCTAGAAATTATGTCTCCACAAACCTTCGAAACTCAATTTTGTCAAACTATCTTAATGTGGAATACATAAACTATGCTTAATTGCCCAAGACGAAAATACTGCATGGTGAAAAAAAAGAATGGATGAAAAATAAAACATTTAAGAATGTTTAAAGCACACTGGTTCACGTCAAACTCGATAGCTTATTTCATGATAAACTACTAAGATACCAAAACAAAACAACCATTTACTCTTAATTAGACACTTTTAAAATATAAATTCAAGTAGTAATATATTAGATGCAACTGACCTAGAGAATTGTCAGAAGATGCAGCTTATGAACTGTAGTACAAAGGTCGAGTGGTTGGTGAAGAAGCAGGCCTTGTATTCGACATAACCCCATAAGGTGATGAGTTCTGTGAAGCTTGAAGTGGCCCAGCAGTAGCACTGGAGGTGTTTGCCGAAACTGGGTAATGAGAAACAGGAGCAGTTGCAATGGTTTGACCTGGGAACATGTTAGGCTCTGAAACAAAGCTTCCACCTGTCGTGCAAGAATTCCATGTCAACATTTGACCCTGAGGATTTGTTGCTTGTCCTGTAGCTCCAAAATCACTGCCCACGTATGTGGATGTTGGCTGGGGATAAACTTGCCACCCAGAAGTGGTGGGTAAACCAGGAGCTTGGGACATCGTTGGTACACCCGTGTCCTGAATAGTGTAGTCTCTGCTTCTCTCATTATGCACCTAAAAGACAGCATACATACATATAATAGACTGTAAGTAACCATGCACATAAAGGATGAAAGTCTAAGCCAGTGTGCTAATAGAAAGACAACAGAAGGACCTCAAGTGCGCACAATTTTATTTTCTTTTTCCTGATGGATAGATATAATTCTTTCATCAGCCAATTTTTGAAACTTAAAAAAGTTTTATTGCTCCACTTAACCCAAAAAATTATATATACCTTAAGATTGAGATCAGTATGACGAGAGTATGTCAGATGAAGCTTACAGTAACCACCATCATAGATGCAGTGTCCCTCCAAAGCCTCCTTGGCAACTGACGCAGTCATGACATCTGATGGAAACAAAGAAATGGCATGTAGATAACTTAAACAGAACCAAAACATTAGCTTGAAAGTATAAGAGACAATTATCTCAAATAGTATGATGCTTAATTAAATATAAAAAATCCTTTCTATTTCGAACAAAATCATGAACTACAATATCATCCTTTAAGATATTCAATGTGCACGTGAGAACTTAATCACCTAACAGCTATTAATTGCTTAAGTTAGTACCAACTTTCAACAGTTTTATTTTTCATTGCAATATCTGAAAGCATGTCTGCAGATGAGCTTGACTGTAACATTCAGGACGAACTAACAAGGAGCACAACAGTTTGTTGTGAAAGGAGGTGACAAAGGCAATATGACAGTAAAAAGACCAGGTAGGATCAGTAAGCATGGATTAGACCAATGGACTCATGACATGACAGTGAACTGATTAAAATTGGTCTTATAGCAGACATGTTAGGATAATCAAACAGGTCCTTATACAAGAAATGATTGTGCTTGTGTCCAGAAAGGACCATAGATCAAATTTAGCAGCAAGAGGCAAAATAATACCTCTACCAATGGGAGACAACAATCGAAGAATTTTTAAGGGCCTCCCTCCCTAACCATGAATTTTGTAGGTTTTTGTAACAATTGGTAATCCTGGCACAACTCCAATGACGAGTCATTGTTTCAACTTTCAACTTTCATGAATGACACTGATATAGTTCCTGAAGGTAGTCAGTCCATGGCATATCGGCTGCACAAATAAGGGTAGACTCCCTAGGGCCAGTTGCAGTGCTTGACCACAAAGCACTTCTAGAGGTCCCCAAGGAGGTTGTGCCCACCAACATTATCACACGGGAGGATAATTTAGATAAGCATGCCTCTCGCCTCGGAAAAAAAAAAGTATTTCAACCTGGATTGTCGTTATTTGTGCATAAAGAGAGAACATTAAGCATATCCCTTGCTGGACGCTTGAACTACATAAGAATTAACAACAGATAAAAAATTGCAGATTCAACACAAAATATCATGCAGAATGACCTGAGAAAGTCACCAGACACGCATCAAGATAAGTCAGCCAGACTAAAACCAGGCAGGCAACAAGATCAGCCAGACTAAAACTCCTGGAGGCTTGGGGAAAAAAAAATCAGCCAACCATGTCTCAACTTATTCAAACCAGCCAATAGCCCCCTTATCTGAATTGAGACACTAAAAAAATCTGTCCGGATAATTTTGATTTCCTAAAATCTCATTATTTATGATCAGCAACTAAAATTTCTAGTATCTTACAATTTCCTTACAAAAAAACCAAACAGGCATTTCCAAGACTACACAGTCATCATAACTTACCAACTTCGGACAATTTAAAACGATCCAAAAATATTATAAAAGTTCCCACCTTGGGCACCAACAAAATATTATCTCATTCACTTGTATGCCTATTGTAACATCTATGACCCGTCAACAGATGTGATGAAATAAGAAAAAACTCAAATTGACTTCTCAAAACCGACTTAAACCAAAAGTCAGTTTGTGAAGTCAGACCCAAACTGACACACTTTCTTTAGACTGAGAAACTGACCCAAAACCTAAATTAATTGCACCCAAAGTTGACATGAACTGGTTATGATGCACTTATTTTGAGGCCGGGACACATCATGGAAATCACCACCATCAAGAAAGAAAAGCCTAAAGGAATGCCCATAACCTGCTAGGGCCAGCCAAGCATAGGTCAATTCAAAAGCCCTTGGGCATTGGCTTAGAGCTAGGCTGGCCCCAGTATGGCCTAGGCTAACCACTAGAACCCCACGATGTTATGACAGCACATCAAGACACTTCAACATCTTCATGGTCACCTCATAGTGTTTAGAAGATTTGAGCAATCTTTACCAGGGTTTCATGCAAGGAAACAGAGTTCACAATGAAAAAGCTTCAAGACACTGATAAACTCCTCCAAAATAGGAGGAGAATGCAGAGACCCTGTTGGAGTGGGATTTATACCCTTGTTTTATATCAACGGCCTGCCAACCATACTTGCAGTCCACCTTGGGTCCAACCAGGCCTAGTTGGTAGCCCACCTCCTTGTGAGGGATGGCCAATCCAAGAGCAATCCTATTGGAATATTCAGAATCAAGACGCAATTAATGTCTCCTGCTATCCAGTATCAATAGTGATGCACACGAAATACTACATGTACTAGTCTACACATGCACATCCACAGGTTCATGTGTACCAAAGTGAACTGAAGACACATGCACATGGTATCAGTCCATAATCTCCTGCCAGCACATGAAAGGTGCACAAAAATAACTTGCTCATGCATCTGCAAACATGTACATAAGCACAAGATGCTACCCAAGTTCAGCTTACAACTATTAATGAGAGGGCACCATAGACAAAAGATAAGTTGTGTATTTGCACATTCAATCAAAATGGAGGCCAAAATTAAAATGCTTACATGCAATTTACTAGAAAATATCAAACATGAAACATCTTTAATAATTTCCATACCAGAATACTGTATCAAGGCCTGCATGCCACCATTTTTCTCAAAAATTAAAATTTTCTGCACAATACCAAAAGCAGAGAAGACCTGTAATTTGTCAAGAACAAACATTGAGTAGGTTCATTTTGATGTTTAGCTGAAAGTTAAAAACATTAATAAAACATGGAGGCAGATAGAAAATGTCTTACTGTATAAAGAACATCAACTGTCACAACATATTGCAAATTCTCTATAGAAGCTAAAAGAACATTGCTCTCCGGCTCCTTTTTCTTTCCATCATGACCTGGCAAAGCCTGTGAAGGACTTCTTGTAAATACATCAAGGAAAAACAAGAATGCAAAGAATAAAGAAGTGGAAGTGAATTTGATACATAAAAGTTACCTGCAGAGCTCCCTCAATAGCTGATGGATTCACAGGAAGAAAGGGATTTGTGTAATCCCTGTTCATTAAAAAAAAAAGTTTATTAAGGTTTGAGTTATATGCAAGCCCTAGATTGCGACCAATTTGCATAATAAATCTAAAGATAGAACTTGATCGGGGAAAAAATCTACTGTGAAATGTGTGATAATAAAATGATAGTGAGATAATCTCATATCAATATTCATCTTTTAACTCTTCAGTTAGTTTAAGAAACATAATACACTCCAATTACAACTAAATCTGAAACATGGCAGTGTAACAAGAGCAAACGAAATTCAACAGTTAAAACATCAATAAAATGCCAATCATTTTTCTTACAAGAACTGCTTAAAACAATGTACAAGAGAAGAAACTATAAGTCCAAATTATGGAATCACAGGATTACCCATGTTGCACAATCACGATAGGAGTAGGTGATGTCTTAAGTTCTAAATTTCCTGCCTGATTACAGGAGGCTGAATTTACAGACATGTACCTTCAGCAATTTTACTATATCAAGGAATTATCATGCCCGAAGAACCCACAAAATTTAACTCATGTCAGCTGCTTGAACTATGTATTAGAACTTGTGAAAAGGGAACATGTTACGCAAGATGTAATTTATGCAACAGTATATTGCAGATATATTTAGTGCTCATCAATGTGAGGAAACAAATATTATAAAGATGATTCTACAGAACATTACTTCTTGAGCACTGATCAGAAACTGAAGGAAAACAGGTAAGGTCAAGAAATCAACAAATTCAAAAGTAAAAATATAATGGTAATAAAATCATAAAAACAGCCTGTGCACTTCTAGCACACAAAAAAACAACAAAATGTACCTGCTCCGATGTGACTGGAATTTGATACTTAAATCTGTGTGGGCTGAATATGAGATACGCAAATGGCAAGATGTAATATGCTCAGGAAGCAAGTACCTGGAACCTTCAAGTTCAATTAGCAATAATTCAAATAAAATAAAAACATATTTTCATACTAAATACAATGCAAAAACACGCAACCTTGGAATACTTCTTCCATCCAATGCATTTCTTGCACTTGCAGCAGTCTCTGCATCCGTGTACTGGATTAATGCCTGCAAAATGATTCAAGTGCTGATGGTAAATTACTTCCTGCATTTCTCCTGCAGAGGACCAACACATGTGGTCTCACCTGAAAACCAGCAGCTTTTTCAAATGTGGCAATTTTATGCACAAAACCGAAGGCAGAAAACACCTAAGACAAAATTGAAAAGCTTGTTACGACAAATAGTTAACGAGAAATTTAATCAGCATACACTACAAGTGTAGCCCCATAAGTAAAAGTCATCCATAGGCACATTAGCATGAGTGCACATATACTTTGAAAAATATATATGCATGGAATATTACAGCTTCTTGTTGTTGTTACTGTTGTCATATGCATGAAAAATCATACTAGAACCATGTCCTCCTAAGAAAATTATGAGGAACACAAGAAACACAATAATAAAAACAGCCTCAAAAGAAAAAAAAAAAAAACAGTTTTCTCTCTTGCCAACTGAAATCTTTTATCCATGCATAAACTGCTCCAGCTGTGAAAAGGAGCTCACCCAATTACTCCAGTAAGTTCTTTTGAAGGTAGAAGATATCAAAAAAATGCAACAGGTCAAGTGGAAAACATCAACCATACATAAGCCAAGGACATTTCGATTCCAAAATATTGAAAATCTAACATACAACCAGATGTTAGAATATTGTTTATGTTATTAAGTCCAACTAATAACCATTTCACAAGGATACAAGGTTTCAAATGTGAAAACGAGATTGTAACATATGTGGTAATTCTCCCAACAAAATAGTTGTATGTTTTCTCCCATCATTATGGCCCTGCTAGTTCATGCACTGTAAGTTACTAGAAAATAACAGAAAGAATGAGCATGTCTTTTGCTGGAGTATATTTTTCTTGCGTGCCCCTTACCATAAAAATGATCAAGGCAACCAAAATTCCAATACTTGATAAGATGACCATAATACTAAAATGGCTCCATGCACAACAAGGGCTCCCAACTAAGAAAACTTACCAAATGAATGACATCTATGCTTACATCACCAGCTTCAACACCTTCAATAGTGACAAGCAAGACATTCCCAGGAACATCACCACCACTCTTGTTATTTGTAATTTCTTGCCTGTTAGAATACTGGATATAGACAGTTTTTCCACGGACTTGAGCTGGATCAGACGAAGAAGCATAGTACGATACCATTGAAATTGCTTGGTTAAGGTCCACCTAGAGAGAAAGAAACATTTTTAAAATGCACTAGTAATGAATATAGACTTTAAAAAAATGAAAATTAACACAAAGGTTGCACCAAGTAGACCTCCTCTGATGCAAAAACTCCAAGAATAAAAAAAAATTACAGTTAAATAAAGCATTCACAAGCATACTACAGCAGAAGAAGGTAGCACCTAGTTGATCCAGAGCATGGAAAGTTGAGACCCTAGTTATACTAAAGTATTTGCTAATCACTGGCATTTTGGATTAAATTTATCGAGAAGATGGAAAACGGTTTACAAGATAAAGTTGAGTCCTGTCGACGCGTAGATAAAGCTGGAAGAGTTCTAATTCACGAAGGATCGAATCCTTCATTTCGTCCTATTATGAATTTTCATCTATGAGAAGTTCCAAAAACTCCAATTTGGTGCTTCTGATCTGACTATGATCAGTGGAGAAATTCAATAGTAAACCCAACATTCTTCGTCCAGCGTAAAAATAGTGTGGATTGTTAGCAATGAGCAGCCAAAAGATAATGTACGCATATATCACCAAAACTATCACGAGCGACAAGGCACATGATCAAATCAGAGAGATGATACGGACGAATTCGACGAACGCCTGGTTCTTGTTGGCGCCGACGTTGCACATGGTGTTGACGATCCTGCCAAAGGGCTCGCAGAGGGCAACGAGCTCCTCCTCCGTGCACTCCCACGGCAGGTTTCGAACGTGCAGTACCTTCGACGGCGTCTGCGTGTACCGAAACTGCTGCTGCCCTCCTTGACCCGGCGCCATCCCTTCTGCCAATATATATGGTACAAGAAAAATCTCCTCTCCTTTCTACCGTTCAAGATGAGGAATCGCCCAAGGATGCTTCCTCTTGCTAGGATTAGGGTTCGAGGGGACAAACAAAAGAAGATTTTGAGGAAATAAGAGTGTAGCTCTTCCCTCCCCCCCCCCCCTCTCTCTCTCTCTCTCTCTCTCTCTCTCTCTCGCCTTTCGCTTTGGCTTTCCCTTCCTTTGATGTCCTTTTCTCGAACCGGCTAATAGCCCTATCGTCTCCCGGTTGTTTTGCTACGTTATCGCTTTCCCGGTTCGACACGAACGGAAACGACACATGTAGCGGGTCCGGTTGCTTCTAGAGAGAACGAGAGCCTTCCTGTCGTGCGCGTGAGAACAACGAATCACGCGATCCGGACCGTCGGATTTGTCATCGTCATTCGAGGACTAAACTTCCGTGATTTACCCATCAAAATAAAAGGCTCGATGCTTAGCATTACAACTTAAAATAATCAAATATTTTCTAAATTAAATAAAAGTCATAAAAAATGTCGATCCCATTCGACACCTAAAAGATTTTTTGTCGAACATTGAGCCCATTGTAATATATACATGAAAACCTTGTTGAACGACTATGGGACGTGGGACTCGAGACACCGAGTATGCTGTCACGGCACCAACAGCTAGTAAATAAGCCTAATCCGAAGTCCAATGAGGTGGCTAACTAAATACGTGGTCCTCATAAAACGGTACGCTTACCAAACGCAGGTTCTAAAGGTGCAGTCAACCATGGACCCACCGTGGTTTAGGAACATCTTAAGTCTAACTACGCCGGTACCGGACACGTCATTTCCCTCGAGAATGCGGGCTCAGTAGCAGAACAAAATGCGCTGACTTTGGGATATATAGGACGAGTGCAGAGATTTTTTTGGTGTTTTTGGTAGAGAAATAGAAAGAGATGAAAGAAAGGTAATAATTTAAAGATAACTAGAAAATAATCACCGGAGGTCAACGAGCAAATCCGTAAGAGGAAAGTCTTTCACCTTCTTTTCACGTCTTACAAAGGATCATCCAATTTAGAAAACAAATATATATATATATATAATAAGAAATGATTTAGATTTTTTAATAGATAAATAAAAAGAGAAGGAAGAAAAATAATAATTTAAAGATAACATAAAATAATCACAGATAAAAGTCCAACCTTTTCACATATTATATTTGGACTATGAAATCATATTATTAATAATATTAATATATATATATTAGAAATATTATACTGGTACCAAATCAAATATATTATTTATTTTTTTCTAAAAATAAAAAAAAAATTATCCAAAATATATATACTATTGGACTTGTACCCAATTACACCCCCATAATTTGTTTTTACTTAGGAGACCCAATTTTAATCATTTTAACAAAAATACTCATTTGTTTTTCACCAGCTACCCATCTTTAGTGGCATCACCCGTCACTTTCGTTCCTTGCTCTCACCATTAGTTACATTATTCATCCTCTCCTCCATTCTTCTTTCTTCTCTTACTCTCTTCTCCTTTCTGTATGTAGTGTCGTTTGCCCCCATTGCCTCCACCCCTATTCTCATTTTGAGTTGCATCACTATGTTACCTTCTCCTCGGGAGGCAAATAAGGTAAAGGGCATAGTGGCAACAACCTTTTTCGTGTGGAATTTATCGGACTTGAGAATGGTCACAAAGCGAGGGATGGAACCAGATCAATTGATAATAGCATAGAGATCGTCAAAGTAGCTGCGCCAGAGGAGGGTGCATGCAGACATTCTCACGAGCAACTAAACTACCAATGCAAATGACACAAACAAGGGGGCAAATATTGTAAATGACAACAATCATAATCTTATTTTCATCGCAAAAGGGAGATTTAGTATGGCATCACCACTCGTGCTCCTACAACTGATGGTTTGGGTGAGAGAGTAGCACAATGAAATGATCGACTGTGTCGATGACAATGATACATAATCGGTTCTTTTGGTTATTTTTCACGATGGAAGTATTCAGCTATAAGAGACGAGAAAAAGGAAAGGAATAAAAGAGAAATGAGATAATTAGCGATGTCATTTGTGTGGGAGCATGGAGTGGAGGCAAATAGAGGTAACAAATGACGTCGTTCACGATATATTACTGTTGGAGGACGAAAAGATATTTTCATTAAAATGACAAAAAATGAGCGTATAAGGTAAAAATCAATTTGGATAAATTATTCGATTAAAATCCAAGGTTTTTTAGGTAAAATATTTAAAAAATAATATTCTTAATTTGAAGAATAATTTTTAAATAAAAATTCATTAAATACTTTCATAAAGAAAATTTTAGATTCTTAAACTAATCAACTTTATTTAATAAAAAAATCACAGATCTAATTTCAGGCATGTTGTCCCCTTGGAAACACTTGCCGCGTCAAGATATGGTAAAAAATGAGGAAACCTGCCGAAGAAAGGCTGTCATGGAAAGTGTTCGGATATGGCGTGCGGATGATGGTGACACGAATACTAGACGTCTGCGCAAGAGAAGCCGTCCTGTCTAAATAATAAAATATCTCCAGCGATATATTGCATTCCGTCGTTATTTTAATGTGTCGCGAGATCGAGTCGTGAGAGGATTGCTCGAGAGACGCCGGAAGGAAGAGAGGAAGGGCAAAGACGAACAAACCTAGAGATGGATTCCGCTCCCCAACGCCGTCTCCGAGCCATCGCTGGCCATCTCCTCGCTTCCAGCGACCGTGATCCGAACGCTCGTCTCACCGCCAATCCAACCGCCGGCGAGTTCGTGCTCGGTACTCGTCTTTTTCGGCTTTTCTTGCGTTCCTTTTTTAGGAAACCCATTGAATCGGAATGGGTTCTTCTTATTCTTTACCTCCCTTTCTTCTCCGTCGTTGGATTGGATGGTTCTGTTGATGTATGATGGGATCGTGAAGGGATGGAAAAGGGGCTTTGTCGAATAAAACTGCTAACAAGTGATCACTAAATCCTTCCACAACGTCGAATCTCTGCTCGGCGCTTCCTTTTTGAGTATATTCTAGGTGGATAATACAAAGTGGGGATTTTTATTTGTTCTGTTCGTATATGCTACAGTTATTTGATGTCACGAAATTTAGTTCGTGATGGATGGGCATTCCAGATTGCGTCTGAGTATTTGGTGCATCACGTGCTATTATCTTGAATTGCGTTGCACTGAAATCGTTCCTTGGGGTGGGAGATCAGTCTCGCTAATTCCCACATCATCAAGCAGGATCCGTCCGACAGGGTGGATCTTATATTTCTCGTGCAGTCAAGGGTTTTATTTTGTGAATTTTTAATCCAAGGCCTCCACAATTGTTCATTATGGAAGCATTTTACTCGATCCATTCGCTGTCTATATACCTTAAGGGCTTATCTATTATCTCCACGATCCATTTGCTGTCTATATAACTTAAGGGCTTATCTATTCTCTTATCGTGAGGTTCATCCTTCCACTGTCCACTGATTTGTACCCTAAAATTGAACTTCTGATTTACTTAAATCATCTGATTTACTTGAATCATATCATCTGATTTACTTAAGTCAGCATTAAATCCTCATATTATGTAATTTTTCTTTTGCCTTTTTCAACTCAGTTTTTGGTCACAAACATACTACTTTCATGTTAAAAGAGAATTATTTGCATTTTTCAAAGATCCATGCAATGCCATTTTGATGTGTCTATATCCTCTATGATTACAGTTTTATGGTAATGACGTATGTGCTTTTTTCATATTCAATTAAATTCGAGCCATCTATCCAAAAGCATGGCAACATGACAGGGACAAAAAGAATATTCTCCCTAGAAGAACTCCTCCACTAGATTTATTAGGTATTTCTTATTTGTCTTTTGCTTACACATGGTTTAGTTTGCAATTCAATTGTATGTCCAGAAGACAATGTTTTTATTTCTTTATTTTGTTTGACTATTCCAAGACATCATCTACTACAACACTTATGACATCTCTTCTTTGATAGACCCAGAATTGCTAGTTTCTCTTTTTTTGTCGATTAGTTTCTCATGTTTAAGTATATATTTCTTAATAAAGAGTGGATCTTAAGTTTTCACATCATGCAGCACAGGGCTACAGTGTTGTTCTTCCTGAGAAGTTGCAAACTGGGAAATGGAATGTGTACAGGTAGAGTTTATATTGGTATCATTGATCATTCCATGGTTCATCTAATATTTACCTTATCCTGGCAGATCTGCACAATCACCACTGAAGCTAGTCTCTGGATATCCAGAGCATCCTGATATTGGAACACTGCATGACAATTTTGAGTCAGTATCTCCAATATTCCTTTTTTTTACTAAGATATACTCGAGCTTCTTGAAAAAAACAAAAATGCTACGTACTTTGCTAATTATCATACCAGATGTACCAAAATATCCTCAAAATTTGTGTTCTTTATGTATTACATTAGGATCATTTATTTCTTATCCAAATATTATTGTTTATATGTATGCTTTATTGCATGCTCTTTCATCCTCGTTTATACATGCTTACTATTTTTGTGAAATCATTTTTACTGTGGACAATGATTAGACATGCTGTCGAGACTTTTCGAGATTACAGATACTTGGGGACAAGGATTCGCATGGATGGAACGGTTGGAGAGTAAGGCTTTTCTAATTTTTTGGCCTCTGGGATGCTTATTATGTCATTTTCTATGGATTTTTTGATATATGATGTTGCCTAATCTTACATGTTATAGGTACAAATGGATGACCTATGGCGAAGCTGGTACCTCCAGGTCAGCAATAGGATCTGGCCTTGTATATCACGGAATACGCAGAGTAAGTTAATTAGATTCGGGTATCCTGCATTTAGGAACTTCCCGAAGTACTAATGATATCACACTAGTTCAATCAGGTGCTGATATGCTGGTACTGTGGCACAATGCCCATGTGTATTCTTTTAGGTTTTTAGGAATTGCATTGTTATTTGTTACTTTGCATTGGTCGTGGACCAGTCCAACCACGTTCTAGCATCAGAACCAAAATGAAATTTTCGACCTTGATTATGATTATCTTCTACTCAAGTAATATATGCATTCACAATGAAATTTTAAACCTTGATTATGAGTATCTTCTACTCAAGTTTTGGATGCATCAGTTAGGAAAAGGTGAGTCACTTCATATGAGAGGTCCTGCGAGATGCAAAGGGAAACTAAAGAACACTTTCTTGGAATCATTATGAGGAAAGCATGGTCCCTTGTGAGTTCTGAGGGTAGCTAGATGATTTGCAAAGATTCCAAATAGATAACTTGAATGACTGGGAGTAATTTGTTGTTATAATCCATTCACTACCAGGTGCCACTCTTGCATCATAAGTTGATTGACTGGTAGCTGTATCCATGCCAAACCATTAAAGAAATTTCAATATAATAACTAATTAATCTCTCTCCTTTTTTGTCCTTTGAAATAAATACTTTAATATGCTACTTGTTGCAGGCTGCATGTGTTGGACTCTATTTTATAAATAGACCAGAGTGGATCATTGTGGACCATGCCTGCTCAGCATACTCTTACATATCTGTGCCTCTATATGACACTTTAGGTATGCTTTAATTCACTAGTTGGTAAGGTTGTTTTCTTAATTAAAAAAAGGTTGTTTATATATTATTGTGCTTGTTAATAATAGAAGGCACTAACATTTTTGCAGGACCAGATGCTGTACAGTATATAGTAAATCATGCATCCATTGAGGTCATTTTTTGTGTACCACAAACACTGAGCATCGTAAGCTTTATTCTTGAGCCTTTTCTGAGTTATTTGATCTTGTATTTAATGCATGCTAAAGCACATTAAACAAGACGCATTTGCTCTTTTATTAAGGTAAAATTTCATAGGTGCTCCCTTTGCACCCATATATCATAGACACTCTTCTAAAGTTGCAAGTATCATATATTTTCTCCTGAGTTTTGCTTTTATAATATCATCTTTTTTTAGGTTGGTGCTGAATCTTTAGTATTTGATTATGCCAAAAAAGTTACTTATTCTGTTATTGTAGCTTTTGAAGTACTTTATTTTGTTTATATTATATAACCATTAGTTTTGAACTGTCTGTGAGAGGATTATCCATTACCATTTTAACTTTTTTTTTAATTTTCCACCTATAATGTATTTAATCTGGTCTTTTATGCAACTTTCTTATTATTCTCACTTGGTTTTTCAGCTACTAAGCTTCTTATCTCAGATTCCATCTGTTCGTTTGATAGTGGTAAGATGACTTATATCTAAAATGGTTATTATTTTTTGTTGTTATTATGAGGAGCTCTCTCTAGAATTTTCTTATTTGCATTTTCTTTTCATAACAGGTTGTTGGTGGTATAGATGAAAAGATGCCATCTGTTGCTTCAAGAACTGGAGTGGAGATTGTTACTTACTCAAAACTACAAAGTGAAGTAAGTTATGAAAATGTATTCGGAGAACATTCATGAATAATTTGCACATGACTTGAAAGAGGACATGATTATAGGATTATGTCTTTTACTTGATGAAGGCTTAAAGATAAAGTGAATAGGGTTCTTTTACAGTTTTACTCCAAAAAAGTCCTTTCCTGTATGATTAGACACGTGGATTTCCCAAGTTTTTTGGTCTTAATTGGAGATTTCTGAGTTTTTTTTTTTTTTGGGAGCAATGCACTTTTTGCATACAAAATATGTTACCTGAAGTATCTTAGCTTGTCTGCAATTGTGATAATGAAGTCTTCCCTTTTCAGCTTTTTGCTGTTGAATGGTATCTTATTCATAAATGACAGTGCAAAATGCTTACAACTAAGTGACCGTGCTAGGTCTATCAAGTCAGAAATTTCCAAACTGACATATCATCATTATCCAACTTTCATAACAATTTTATGGGCTTGTGAGTTCAGGTTCACATTCTCAATATGGAAATTAATGGAGTGCATAATATACATTTGCTGCATGGTATTTCATGAGAGATTGGTCTTTTTATTGTCATCATAGTTCTGCTTGATCCTATTATTCATGGGAGCCTGCAGTAGAGGTTGGAAGAGATGATACAGGAAAAGTATGACAATGAATGATGCTCGTCGAAGTATTTTCCCATCATTGTAAAAGGGGTATAAAGTGTGAAATCTTAGCATCCTCTCTCATCCATAATGCATTTTGCTTAAATTTTCATAAGTTTGCTAGAGGTTTTCTTGGTTTACTCTCATCAGACGGTGCTTGATTGATGTTCTTGTTTTGGACATTCATTTCTTTCTAAACCATACATGTTTTTGACAAATGGGTCTCTGTTATAATAATGGCCCTATGTTGTACTCAGGTTGCTTTGCCTCTATATTACATATATAATTTTGATCAGTTTTCTCCAAAGTCCAGACCATTTTGTTTTTCCATGAAACATAAGTTCTCTGGCTTATTCTAATATTTTATTGTTTACATTTATTGCCTTTTCTAAATTGGGCCTTCCTTTGCAATTTAGGGGCATAGTAACCTGCAGCCATTTTTCCCACCAAAACCTGAAGATGTTGCAACTATTTGCTATACCAGCGGTACTACCGGCACACCCAAGGTACCGAAGAATTTCAGTGTGACCAAATGAAAGCTGTTTCAGAGCAGCTCAATTTTTGTTGCAGTGTCCTTTCCGTATCTGTTATTTGATTAATTATGGATGAGCTTTGTTCTACAGGGAGCTGTACTTACTCATAAAAGCTTAATTGCAAATTCTGCTGGATCTAGCATAGATATCAAGTTCTACCCTTCAGATGTGTTAGTGATTCTTATCTTGTTTTATTGGTTCTTATTTGCCTTTGCTGTTGTTAATCATGGCATGTCTCAGATATTCTCAGTTTCCTTCTTGCAGTTATATATCGTATCTACCTTTGGCCCACATCTATGAGCGTGTTAACCAAATTTCCTTGGTGTATTTTGGTGTTGCTGTTGGTTTCTACCAGGGGGTAAGAACTTCATAATTTTATTTCTTTAAATTAAACGGTTCTGGATACTAAGAGGTTTCTGTCTTTTGATTTAAGTTAGTCTACTGTCTGCTTATTAGTGATACAACTATGGACAAAACCATGATCAGCCAATTTTTAGATAAATGATTATAAAACCTAATTAGCAATTAATACAAAGCTGTAAGCAGCAGATTTGGACTCGTTCTTTCTACAAAAAAAATGGCCTATCAGGTTTCAAACTGACTTGAGTCAACCTCAAGGCTATGTGAAACTATCCTGCTGTCATGATCTATGGGGAAATATTGCCTGTGTCCTAGTCCAGCTGTTTGGTAATAATTCTTGGGCTATGTGGTTTACAATCATTGCATGAGGCAAGCAACATAAAATGGAGATTAAAAACCATTGACAAGTTATTAGTGTGGATTTTGGAAATTATGGTTTCAAATACCAGAATTTACCGGTTTGACCAAGGACCAGTATTGAATTATACTATTGTCTTATTACTTTTTAATCATACCTTTAAGTGATACCAGGTGGTATAGATCGGTATACTGTCTATTATACTGGTATTGTATCGGTTTGGTAAATTACGAAAACTGTTATCTGATTGAGATTTAAATTCTTGTCATGGTTTAATATTTCGTCCAAGGCTGAATCAGCACACAGACCAAGGCTGAATCAGCACACAGACCAAGGCTGAATCAGCACACAGACCAAGGCTGAATCAGCACACAGACCAAGGCTGAATCAGCACACAGACCAAGGCTGAATCAGCACACAGACCAAGGCTGAATCAGCACACAGACCAAGGCTGAATCAGCACACAGACCAAGGCTGAATCAGCACACAGACCAAGGCTGAATCAGCACACAGACCAAGGCTGAATCAGCACACAGACCAAGGCTGAATCAGCACACAGACCAAGGCTGAATCAGCACACAGACCAAGGCTGAATCAGCACACAGACCAAGGCTGAATCAGCACACAGACCAAGGCTGAATCAGCACACAGACCAAGGCTGAATCAGCACACAGACCAAGGCTGAATCAGCACACAGACCAAGGCTGAATCAGCACACAGACCAAGGCTGAATCAGCACACAGACCAAGGCTGAATCAGCACACAGACCAAGGCTGAATCAGCACACAGACCAAGGCTGAATCAGCACACAGACCAAGGCTGAATCAGCACACAGACCAAGGCTGAATCAGCACACAGACCAAGGCTGAATCAGCACACAGACCAAGGCTGAATCAGCACACAGACCAAGGCTGAATCAGCACACAGACCAAGGCTGAATCAGCACACAGACCAAGGCTGAATCAGCACACAGACCAAGGCTGAATCAGCACACAGACCAAGGCTGAATCAGCACACAGACCAAGGCTGAATCAGCACACAGACCAAGGCTGAATCAGCACACAGACCAAGGCTGAATCAGCACACAGACCAAGGCTGAATCAGCACACAGACCAAGGCTGAATCAGCACACAGACCAAGGCTGAATCAGCACACAGACCAAGGCTGAATCAGCACACAGACCAAGGCTGAATCAGCACACAGACCAAGGCTGAATCAGCACACAGACCAAGGCTGAATCAGCACACAGACCAAGGCTGAATCAGCACACAGACCAAGGCTGAATCAAAATGGAGATTAAAAACCATTGACAAGTTATTAGTGTGGATTTTGGAAATTATGGTTTCAAATACCAGAATTTACCGGTTTGACCAAGGACCAGTATTGAATTATACTATTGTCTTATTACTTTTTAATCATACCTTTAAGTGATACCAGGTGGTATAGATCGGTATACTGTCTATTATACTGGTATTGTATCGGTTTGGTAAATTACGAAAACTGTTATCTGATTGAGATTTAAATTCTTGTCATGGTTTAATATTTCGTCCAAACTGACATGTACTGAGTGGTAAGGCTGAATCAGCACACAGACCAAGGCTGAATCAGCAGACATATTTCTTTACTGGTCAAATTTATTATGTTCATTCAAGTTCTACTTTCCCCCTTTTGATAGAGTTGAAGCTCTTTTTTTTATTGACAAGACTGTAGTGACTGTCCTTTTATCAAGGATTGCTGTATCAATCATATTGTTCAATGTTGCAGTATCATGCAAATGGAATAATGTCATGATACAAAGTGCATAATATTCTGTAGCAACCACCAGGATGTATCAAATACATTTCGAGTCTTTACATGATTTTGCATGTTGCTATATGGTCAGTAGTTCATGTGCCTTCTCTCAGAGTGCAGATGGTTTTGGCCAGTTTGGTCTTAAAGATATATTCAAACTGAACAAAACTTGTTTGGTGTGAAGCATTACCCGGAAATTAATCCAGTTATACTATTATTGATGTAGGATAACTCTAATACCAAATTTAACTACAACATGTTTGTGGTCAGTGGAGGAATTGTTTTTAATGTGAGAATAGAAGGGAAAGATAGAGGAAGTGAGAGATAATATAAAAAAAGACAATCGACATACTTGTTTAGGCTCAAAGATTAACTCATACCTTCGAACTTTCTCACTCGTGGGCGATGGAATCAGATTGTGGCCTCACACTATTCACACATGTGATAAAAGTACTTCAATTTATTCTATCATTTTTTGAAATTCAATTATGATACCCTTCTCCTCTTTTATGGACTCCCTTGGTACAAGAAAAAAAGAAAAAGATAGAAAAAAGATAAAGATATAATTACATCATGTCAAATCAATCACTTTTTTCTTCTTCAAAGATGATAACATGCATATTTGATTTGGAAAATGATCTTTCTTTTTTATGATAGATTTGATTGATGAAGTGATGAAACTTCTTTGTAGAGTTGAAATCTTCAATTAAATTCAAATTTTAGTTTCTTCAATTTTTCCTCGTTTACTTCCTTTTTCTTCTTGACTAATCTGGGAAACTAAATTAGAAATATTGGAGATGTTCTTTAATAACCTGCCATGAGATATGTTTGGTATTGTTTGTCAATGAAACCCCTAGGACAATAAAAATGATCACTTGATTTGTAGCTATCCATGTCACCTGCTCTCTGATAACTGTAGACAACACGGATGTGCCCCAGTTATTTCTGGGAATTTTCTTTAGGATGAGAGATTCTATTGTAGGACTACCTCCATTGCTTTCTTCGCTTCATCTCCAGGACTTTTCTTAAACCTTCTCAAATCTCAAATCACATTCTGTTGCATGTCTCCCTTGTGTCCAAGGAAAACAAATAATCATGCCTTCCTCTGGTTTCTTAAGTGTTCTACATTAGAAAGATATTGCAACTGGTTGCATCAGAACTACATGCTGAACTTTGACATTGGCAGTAAGATTATTCTATTTTCATATTGAAAGTTAGGATGCTAAGATAGCCTAAGAGCCAGGTTTGTGGAATAACATTATAAAATATGGTGTTACTTTTGAAAGCTTGAGTTGCATCTGCTGCAGCAGATTTTACTCAATTTTGCTTGTTACTATTTATTCAGTCAAATCACCATTATGGTTCAACTAATGATACTTTAGATTTTTAAACATGCAATTATTTTAATACGATACAAAGGGTTACATTTCCATGAACACATTCTTTTTCTAGATGAATTGTGATGGATTTTTTTTTCCAGGATAATTTAAAGCTAATGGATGATATGGCAACTCTAAGGCCCACCTTATTTTCTAGTGTTCCTCGATTATACAACAGAATATATGCTGGGTAATACAATGTTGTGTATTTTCCAAAAAGAATAATTTCATGTGCTGTTATCTTTGTAGCAAATTTAATGAGTTATTTGTGACATTTCATTTCAGTGTTATGAATGCTGTGAAGACATCTGGTGGCCTGAGGGAGAGGTTATTCAATGCTGCCTACAATGCCAAGATGCAAGCAATAGCAAATGGTAAAAAAATGCATTAGATGTTAGAAACAAATACTGATAAGTGAAACAATATGTAGATTGAAAAAATTATGTGTGCTCAAGGTTCTACATTTCGGTCCGTGTCGGCATACTGATATACGGTGCCTTACTGCGGTTCAAAGATTTGTTTTGTTTTGTTTTTTTTTTTGGGGGGGGTGGGTGGTAGGGGTGGTAAGGAGGGAAGAGTAAGTGGAGGAGGGAGGAGCATCGGATGGGCCGGGGGTGGTGAGAGAAGGGGAATTGCATGCGCGAGAGAGAGAGAGAGAGAGAGAGAGAGAGAGAGAGAGAGAGAGAGAGAGAGAGAGAGGTATTATGATTAAAAGATTTAAAAGTAATGAGAACCAGGCTTACGGGGTCCAGGTCCATACTGAACTTGGACTCGGTGGTAAGTTTTGTACCACATGTGGACCACCAGAAATTGAATGGTCCACATTTCAGTTGAAGCCCGAACGGGTACGGATCAGTCCAAGTGAAACATTAAACCATGCATGTGCTGTTTGGGACATGAGTTCGTGCTTCCATCATGTTGGCCCATCTTCATTACTGCACATATCTATATGTACTATCTCAACAAAACTGATCCAAGCGCAAGAAGATACAGGATTACCAAAAGAATCATAATAACCAAAAGTGGTGGATAGTTGCTGAAAAAATTAACAGCTATTGATAAATTAGCATAAAAAAAGCTATCAAATAAAAGTAGGTTCTTTCTGCATTTAAAGTATAGAGGCCATAGGTTGAAAAAGAAAAGAAAGGAGAAAGAAGGTTTCTGCAATTTTCCCCTTAGACAGTGACTGCTTCCTATTTTTTTCACCTTTTGCTAGTGCTAGTGACTTGTGAAGTTGAAAGGTCACTTGTTTGTTATCATTGTTCTTTTTGTAAAACTTTGCCAATATTTTTATGTTCTATATTAAACTCTAATGGATATTTGGGTTTTTTTTCCCAGTGGTTCTTAAATATTGCCATTTTTGTTACTCATTTGTGTTGTTAGATCACAGTAACACTTATTAAGATTATCTTAATAGTGTAGAATCTAGTAGAGCTGTAACACACTAGCAGAGCTATTAATCCAACAGTGTGCAATAGTCACTTGTTTGTTTTGATTTTTGTTTTTGTAGACCTTTGCTGATAGTTCTCATTAACCGTAGGACATTGCCTAAACTACAAATGTTTGTCATATCTGACAGCCATCTGTATCGCTAGATAACACATGCCAAGGTCATCCATGATGTTATAGCACATACACACTAGAAGAGCTATCGATGAAATTATTCATCCGAATTTGAGTTAATGTGTTTCAAGTTCAAGCACAATCTATATTGGGATCGGATATAGGTGATTCCTTACCACAGTTTTGGCTTCTTATATGATTATTTTTGCTAACTCAAGTAGAAGATAACTGTTTGCTGGTATTGTTTGCTACAACAGTGTCAGGAATAAAAAGGAAGAACAGAAGAATTAGTGTATGAAATAGACAACTATAATAAAAGAAACATAGAAAAGTTCAAAAATCAAGATGCAGCTGATATACGAAAAAGAAATATGGAATGACATCAATATTATTATGTGTGGCATTAGTTACTTTTCATTTAGTAATTGTTTGTTGATATTCCTATTTGAGATCCTTACAGATTTTGTATCAATTATAATTATATTGTATCCTTCCAGGAAAGAATCCATCACCAATGTGGGATAGACTAGTATTCAACAAAATAAGAGAAAAGCTTGGAGGTCGTGTACGAATGATGACTACAGGTGCCTCTCCATTATCAGCAGATGTAATGGATTTTTTAAGAATGTAAGGAAGTTTCCTAAAAAGCATAAGTCCAACTGTTTGGTGCTGTTATATTTGCTTATTGTTCATCGCTAACAAGTATCAATGATCTAGATGCTTTGGCGGTCAAGTTATTGAAGGTTATGGGATGACGGAGACAGCTTGTGTCATAAGTTGTATGGACAAGGGTGATAATTTAACTGGTCATGTTGGCTCTCCAAATCCTGCTTGCGGTGAGCTTAAATTTTATGGTTTGGAAAAAGACCTGATATTTCCTCTAGCTAAACTAGCAAACTGCACCTAACATAATATGTTATGCTTGCAAATCTTTTACATGTATTTTCCTGCTTCTTGCAATATGCTGTAGCAGGCTTCACTCTGGTTACTAATGGAAGCAATGCTATTGTTGTTATTCTCTTTAGTCAACAATCTGGTTTCATCTGCAATTTTCGTCTCTTCTCACTCTATTTTGGATTTGTCTCTATATTCTTATTCCGCTCTCTACCTAATGTTATCAATCCAAAATCTTAATCCTATGTATAAGAAATTTCTCATGTATATTGGTTTGTGTTATAAAAGTATTGATGACCCTTATAGTTTAGCTATTGAGTAACATGAATTTTCTAGCCTTGGGTAATGCACTCAGCCCCACTTCAGCACTACTCTAATCCTGGAAAGGTTACAGCTTGTTGTCACTCTAGCTTTGAGTAACATGTATGCTAATGCAGCTCTAGCTTGTTATCATCTCTCTATTTCTCTGTCAATTTTGTTGTTTTTGTGTGTTTTGCTTCCATAATTACTTTATTTTGGCTTTATCCTGGCACCAATATGAGAAGCTTCAAAATCTTTTTGTGAGAAATGAGAGTTCCATTGTGTACTATTGTTTGAAGTCCCAACTCCTTTTGTAGTATTTATGGGATCCTTTTCATACTGGGTATTGTTCTTTGCCAGAGATCAAGCTTGTTGATGTTCCTGAAATGAACTACACTTCAGATGACCAGCCATATCCACGTGGAGAAATTTGCGTAAGAGGTCCAATAGTGTTTCAAGGCTATTACAAGGATGAAGTGCAGACGTAATTAGATCGGCTTGGTGCTTCATATTTTTGCTACTCTATATTAAGAAAGCCTAAATTCACTGAAACCACAATTAATTGGACAGGAGGGAGGTAATGGACGAGGATGGGTGGCTTCATACTGGAGACATAGGATTGTGGTTACCTGGAGGGCGTTTAAAAATCATAGACAGGTAATTGGAATACCAAATTCATGTAGTAGCAATAACAGAGTTTTTATTAATTGTTCCTTCTAAAATATAACAAATTTCTAGTTTCTGTTCTTCCATTATCTGTCACCCGTGAAAGGAAAACCAATTAGCTTGTACAAAATTTTATGATCATGTGCAGGCCAAAATGTTTCTAAATGATTCTCACACAAAGTAACTAATGTTTGAATTTATGGTGTGATAAGTGTTGTTTCCTTGGGCTTTTTTTTAGAAAAAACAGTGCACTTGTGAAAATATAGTAAAAAAGGCATACCTAGTGCATGAGGCTCCCGCTAATGCAGGATTTGGGGAGGGTTCTTACTTCTTACCTCCTGCCAAAACAAAGAATGGAACTGAAATTTGAGTGCACCATCAAACTGAAAATTCAATCACAAAAAGAGGAGCTGAGCTTCTGTTGAAAGATGGTATGATCTTGGTACAACAAGAGCCATGATGTCTCAACTTTCTGGAGATAGTATGATCATGGTGACAGATAAAGACAATAACATTACTCCATTGTGAGATGTTTCAGGGGAAGGTTATCTGATGTTGGTTGTAATTCTCTTGTGGATCACACATGTCAACTAGCAGATACCTGCATGGGGCATTATGCTGTATCTACAGTGTGCATTTTCACCCTTTGTTGAGAACAGGGATTAAAACAATCAGCATGAGCTTGAAGCCCAATTTGTGCCAATATTATGTATGAAAGAATTCTGATTTTAGACAGTGGAGGCTCCATATCTTTGCGTAATGAACAATTCTGACATCCTTGCTTACGTGATCTTCTTTGTTTTGTAGCATCTAATTTAAAAAACTTGTGTATAATTGCTTACAATGTCCTTGTGCTTTTATTTCTATGAACAAAATGTAGTTTTTTACTTGGTTTCTACTATAAATTTGATGTACATAATTACAATATCTGATGCCTATGGTTTATGAAAAATGATAGGAAAAAGAACATTTTTAAGCTGGCCCAAGGCGAGTACATAGCTCCTGAAAAGATAGAGAACGTATATGCCAAGTGCAAGTTTGTTTCCCAATGCTTTGTTTATGGTAATTATCCTGACTATTACTAGGTAGCGATCAACCTATGATGTATCTAAACAGTGAGCATCTTATCTTTTGGCAGGCGACAGCTTAAACTCCTGTCTAGTTGCAATAGTTTCAGTTGATCAAGACATATTGAAGGCTTGGGCTGCATCTGAAGGAATAAAGGTTGATTTGCATTTGACTTGCTTTTGCTTTCTATACATGCAGAAACTTTAAAATTTCCTGCTTGCCTATAGACTTGTTTCTTTACCGCTATATGAGCCACATGCCCAAGGACAATTTTTTTCAATCCAATCATATGTTCCAGCCAGTCAGTGGAGCATATGATACATCAGGATGGACTGAATTTTTGGTTGGTGACCATATTCTTCTATAGCTACTCACATCTCATTTCTGTTTTTATCCACTCATCTCATGGTTGCATCAATAACCTAAATCCACATGAAGACTCTCAAAATCCTGTTCAACATTTTAGAATGTTTTGGGCAATTGTACTCAGGACCAGTTGGACTTGGCAGGTTGCCATACAAATTAGACCAAAACACCTAAATCAGGTTGATGCTTGGTGACCATGTGCTGGTCTGTCAAAGATCTTGAAAATCGAAGTCCATGAGCATTCCATGAAACACTTTGGTAGCTGAGATTCACATATGCTTTTAAACATGTGTACCTATTTAGATAATAAATGAGCTTAGGCTTGCACCATCAGAAGTTTAGGACATTCTACACACATGAGATTGGATTGTTATCCTATCCTAGAACTTTGTACAGTTTATAATTGGCTATTGCAAGACAAGTATTCATTAACTTGGGATCTAAAATCTTGTATCCAGCATTATGGAATTGCCACTTGAACTATATTCTTTATGTTGGAATCAATATATTCTGCAAGATACCTCATCATTGGTTGTGCATTTGAATGACCTCTACTTTTGACTTTTCTGTTGACGATCTTGAAAAGAAAATTATATGAATTTTTACAAGATCTAATCTTTGTTTCTTCAGTATGAAGATTTAGGACATCTTTGTGCTGATCGACGGGCAAGGGCTGCAGTCCTTGAAGATATGGATGCTCTAGGAAAGCAGGCTCAGGTAAAACTCTTGACCTTTGGTGACTCAATTAGTATTTCTGGATGCCAAATACCTCTGAAACTTAAATCTCCATGTGTGTGCTTCCAGCTGCGGGGTTTTGAATTTGTGAAAGCTGTCACCTTAGTTCTGGAACCATTTTCATTAGAAAATGGTCTACTCACCCCAACATTCAAGGCAAGTTCTTTATTCCTGTTCACCTATTTAAATTTGTATGGACAAGGTTCTAATATGAAGATTCGTCCTTACCAGATCAAGAGACCTCAAGCCAAGGCTTATTTTGCAAAGGCAATAGCTGACATGTACTCTGAGGTATCAAAAGCTGATCTATCCGAGAGACCATTGTGATCTGCATCAGAATTAGACACACATTAATGAAAGCTGATGGAATTTCTCGACATATGTTGAAGAAATAAAGCTACAGCCTTCGATCAGATCAGTTGGGGGGACTGGCGACTCTTCCTGTTATAGATGATTGTACTATTGATTGGTGGTTTCAAGTTTAGACTTTCTTTTCGTTACTCCTATCAATAAAAGTGAGGAAAGTAATTCTTTATGATTAATAGGATGATTTAATTCCAAGATAATTATATAAAAAGCTACGGGTTGGGAAAGATTAGTGTCACACCATAATGTACAATTCTAATAATAGCTAATAAGACCATATATTCCAACTAGCGAACAACTTTGTTTTACCCTACAATTCTGCGTTTGCTGTCATAGTAAATGAAAAAGATATTTCCACAACCTAATTATGAGCTGAGAACACATCAATATCTCTGTTGGCTTCTATTTATCTACTCAAATCAGTCTTCCTCCTCCATCATCCCATAATTTTATATCTTGAAATATATTAAAAAATATTTAATATATGTACCATATAACATTGAAAGTGTTTTCGAGGTATACTAGTGTGTTATATATATATATATGTATATATATCGCAACTGCTTACGCAAGATGCCATGCGCCGCCGCAGGTGTCGTAATTCGTGAAGTGGTGTGATGTTAGAAAAAGTGGCTGTAGTTGGCCGTCTGATAAATATGTTCCGCCCTGTCGCCCTATTTATGCCGCAGAGGAGCGGCCATCTCAACGGTCCACTGCGATCATTTGCCTGCTCTTCCACTAAAACAGCGACCGGCCGAGCGAGAGCTGTAGTCACGATGAGCGGCGGCGGGAAGGTGGTGTGTGTCACGGGCGCGTCCGGCTTCATCGCCTCGTGGCTTGTGAAGCTCCTCCTCCAGCGCGGCTACACCGTCCGCGCCTCCGTTCGTGACCCTGGTTCGTGCCAAACTCGGTATTCTTCTGAAGAGTACATTCGACTCGTCTAACACACTCTCGATCGTTTGGATCTCTTCCCTTCTAAATGTTTTCGGACCTTTTGCGATCGTACAGGATGATTGCGTGAGCTCGAATCCTAAGAACAAAGGAGTGGGAAACCTATGTTATTTATTCAGGATGTTGCGTGTCTCGGCCCCGATCAGATGCATAAGGGAAACCTTTCCGTTTCTTGATAATGTTAGGGGTTTAGGGTCGCGTGACACATAAGTCGTTATAATGGCGGTATAAATCTTCTTTTCTTGAATTAGAATTTGTGCACTGTTGATATTTTTGGATCTTGTAACCTAACCTTCTTAGCTCCTTTTGACATCGTGGGGTTTTATGTCGATCCCAACCGATGCGATAATTACTATTTAACTTTATGAGTTGAACCACTTGCCAAAATTGTTGTTTTTAGTTACAGTATTAGACTCCTCGATCTTTATAAACTCAATCCTCCTTGTGGTCTCATAATTTCCACCTCATCAAAGCCCAAGACCAAACTCATAGCCGTGAATCATTCTTATGTCCAAGCATATTATTTATACTACTTTTGTCCCATGAGATGTCGTGGCTTCGGCCACTGGATGAGCATCGATAACCTCATGCCACTTCTAATCATCCACTGATCTGTTGTTATGTCTCAATTGGTAAGGGGTATCAACTGGTCAGCCAATTAAGGGGCCCAACTCAACTTGTAAAATGAAAGGGTCATGCTTGCATTTTGCTCGCGTTCAGATCAAGACGTGGCTAAATGGGATTGAGTTGAAAAATGCACACAGTGAGCTGTAGTTGAGGTAGTCTCTAGCGAGTTCAAAAAGGTTTGGTCCCTTTTTCATGTAGGACAGAGAGAGGATGACCTAAATAAACAAGAGGAAGGATTATGATGTTCCCCCATAGTTCACTCTTATGAACACACAACTGTATTATGGGCTTTTATAACCTTTTGGGTCATGTCGAACCAACTTTTTATAACCTTTAGGTTCATGTCAAAGCAACTTTTTGAATTGTTAATATTCATAAAAAACATTGTTATTATTCTTTTACCAATCTTACTAATTTAGTTAATTTATGTATGGAATTTGGGTAAATTAGAGCAATAGTAGGAGAGCTAGATAGTGGAATTTGGAACAAAATCATGATGAGAGGGATGTGCTATCAACATGTGTGATGGATTTTTTATATGATAAAGTTTAACTTGTTATTGTTATTTGTTTTAGTTTGTGGTAATAGATTTACATGGTGAGTTAGTTAATTATTTTCAATCATGGCAGAAGCTTAATTTGGGTAAATATTCCTATTTAACTAAGATTAGATATCATTCAACGAATTAGTCTAAGTTGTCTGATTTAGATCCCATGATCTGCATCTTCATCTGACAGTGCTGAACAAGGCCTATGTGGCCTTAATAAGTGGTTATGCAGTACTTCTGGATTATGCAGAAATGCAAATGCATATGCCTACGTGTTTGCTTATTTGTACCATATAAATGTGAAAAAGCAATCACATATGAAGTCAAGGATCATTAAATATTGTAAATTATGACCCATGCTATAGTTCAATCACATTAACCTTTATGCGTAACTTATTACTTAAACAGCTTCATGGGTGAATAAAAATATTATTCCATATGATCTTATCTGATTGAAACAAGATATTTGCCTAACTAAACTTGATTTTATATTTCTTTTCAGCACCTAATAATATATTAGTTTCTATATCTTGTGTGAGTCACACATCTGCATCATGATTTGAATTGATCTTATGATTTGAATTGTCACCTGATTATCAAATTGGTCATTAAGCCTCACAAGTTACTTTTTATATGCTCTGAAAGAATCTTTTTTGCACATATGCACATTATGAATCTCAAGTCTAGTATTGCATGTGTACACTTGAAAGTTGTTCTCTGGGAAAGTTTCCCAGGTGGGAGAATTTATGACCTTGTAAAATGATACACTGAAAAGGCATGAAAAATATGAATTTATGAAAGGTTTGCTCGCTACTAAGTTGTGCAAATATGAAACTCGTCTTGGAGTATATCCAAAATGATTTCTGTTTGTGGTGTGTGTAACTTTCAAAATTAAAAAACAGAGCATAATATTGAAGGTAATCATCATTTGGCTGAGTATCCGATTATTAAAAATGAAAAGAAGTAACAATCCTGCGTGTGCAAATGATTACCATTTCTGTTTAATGAGCTTAAAATTTAGATGGGGGTTTCGAAGATTGTACTTATTTAACATTTTTTCAATTGACTACAGTTTGCATAAATAAGAGTAGTAGTTATGCAGTATTTTCCTGCTCAATGCATCAATCCACGTAAAACTGATTTACGTGATATTTTACTGGTTGATGTTTCTTTCCTTAAAAGATTCTTTTATTGTAAATATGCATTCAAATGATCCTACTCTGTTTTCCTTTTGCTTTACATTCCATTGCCTTTGCCTAAAACACCAGGTTTATTAGATATATCTTGTAGGAAGAAACCTAAATTACCCTGACTGTAATCTGATCTTCCTTTAATATTAATGACTTAAATCATGTTGGAACCCTTAATATAATAATTATATTGATGATATAAGATTATATATTTGTATACTTCCTCTGTACCTTAATTCTTTTGTCTTCTTTTCAATATTTTGAAATCATTCATGTCAGCTGATCCAAAGAAGACTCAGCACTTGCGTGCTCTGGAGGGAGCTACTGAGAGGTTGCTTTTGTTTAAAGCCAACTTATTAGAAGAGGGGTCCTTTGATGCTGTGGTTGAGGGTTGTGATGGTGTTTTTCACACTGCATCTCCTTTTTATCATGCAGTCACAAATCCACAGGTTTACATTTATGATCTCTAGTTCTCTACTGCCAAACCAACCTGTCAATGTTACTATATTGTTTAATTTTTTATGAGTTTCTTTAAATTCACAACCCTATTATTTATGCACATATAAGGCAGTTATAAAAGTTTTAGAATATCCCTTTCCTTTTTCTGTTTTCTTATCAAACAAGGTTATACCTAATAGATGATATCTAGTTGAAATGTCAGTACGGTGTCTGTTAGGTAACAGCAACGAAGCGTGAAGGTATCTCAGTGTAAATCTGTTTGGTAACGGCATGGAACATGAGGGTTATCCAATGGCCCTTCACCATCCATTTTACATAAATGAGTTTGTTTCTTTGTAAACTGTGTGATTAGTAACTTGCCCCATGTAAAATGCAATATTTTTGGGTTATTTTTCGCCTTGAAAATTCAGTAAAAGCATATAGAAAGGACTGTTTTCATAATTTTATTGCTTTCTATTTCTATCATCTGTTATTACAAAACCATAAGACCCACTAAGAGTTCCACCAAAGAAATAGTTGTTATTGATTCTCTGTAACATGATACAATGGTTTTGGAGTATCTTCTATTAGATGTTGCTTATCAAGAGGGCATTGCTTGCTTTTCATGTCTATCATTGTCTCTTTTATCTCATATCTGACCATGGGGTTCTTGATCTAAGTTTGCAAATGATGTCAAGCTTTATCTGATTTATTTACTTAAATTTTAGGCTGAGTTAATTGAGCCAGCAGTGAAGGGCACACTCAATGTTTTGGCATCCTGTAAGAAGTCGTCTGTGAAAAAGGTAGTGGTGACATCATCAATGGCTGCTGTTGCGTACAATAGTAAACCACGAACTCCTGATGTAGTTGTTGATGAGACATGGTTTTCAAGTCCTGAGGTTTGCGAGCAGCAAAAGGTATCTGACAGTATGTACTGGATAGTTTAATTGTTTGTGTATAATCTTTTCAACTGCAATCATATCATAGGTTTTAATTTATCTATATTCTATTTCAGTGTTCCCTATATTATTTTATTGAAAGGTACCGCACATCATGGCCATTACCTTTGTAAAATGCTAATTTAATGCCAAAAGATTCCTTTATTTTAGAAAACCTTTCTGTCATGTTTTCGCAACACACAAGATAATATACACAACATTATGCGGAGGTTGTGAGACAAGTTTATCTAGGAACCTTCTGAATACAATATACAGTCACTTGGATGATTTTGGAGATCCATACTGTTAAAGTTATGAAGACTGCTATATGTGGGTTATAGTAACTGAAGACTGATTGTCATGGCCATGCTAGCTAGGCTGAAAGTCGTATTATACAATCTTAAATTGGTCTTCAAGATAATGCTTGATTTCTCCTGACTGAGGTTTTATGTCCCATTCAAGTGTGAAGATGATGGTTTGGCATTAGTTTGAAAGAGATTGTACCACCTTGTAGTCTTGTTTTCAGCTTGGAAGGGATTGTAGCATCCTAGGATAAGATCAGTCCTGCATGTAAATTATCACTTGAAGAAAATAATGAATACCAACTAATAAAACCCATTCTATCTCAATAATAGTCTGGCAAGAAGGAACACCTAAATACTTATGGTGCTGAAAGCAGTACTGTTTCAGCCTTGGCAGTGGATTCTCTGGGTAGGGAATGAGAAAGAAATAAAAAGATATTAAATCATAATATCTAGTACTGATTGTACTCAGGATTTTAGTATTGTGATTTACTAATTTGGCCAAACATATTGCCTCAAAAAATAATTGGACTCTGAATTCTGCAATATGGTGTGTTTAGTGAAGTGACAATACATGGGCTACTTAAAACTTCCCAGTAAGTCTCTAATCTATTCATATTTATGTTTCGACTGGAATTATCATAAATAACAATGTCCATGTCAAAAAACAAAAAAAAATCCAACAATGTCCATGTTTGTATTGTTGCACCTTCTATTTGTTTGATATCAGTTAGTTTCTTTGGATTTAAGTTTATTACATCTCAAATCTTTTTTCTTTATAGATGCCTTCAATAAAAAATTTCAACTTTTTATTATGCATGTTTTCTAAGATCTCTCATATTACCCCAGCAATGGTATGTACTCTCGAAGACTTTGGCAGAGGAAGCTGCTTGGAAGTTTTCTAAAGAGAATGGCATAGATATAGTCACGATAAATCCAGGAATGGTCACAGGTCCTCTTCTGCAGTCAACACTTAACACAAGTTCTGCTGCAATCCTGAACCTAATAAATGGTATGAAGCTTAATTTGTTTGAAATCTGATCCTAGTTTGGAACTTTTACTCTGCAATTTGTCAGTCTCAAATGAAGTTTGCCAATATCCTGACAACTTCTAAATCGCAAATGATATTATTGGAAATGACTAGATGGCTGGTTATCAAGTGATTTCATGCTGTGGCCGTTAGATATTGAGTCCTTGGTTTCTGTTTGCCCATTAGCATCATTTGAAGTTTGTCATTTACCATTAGCATCATTCCATTCTAGTTGCCAGATAACTGTACAAATTGATAATGATATGCTCATTTGGCCAAATAGATCTGATGATTCTTATACTATGAATTCTTCTTGAATATATATGTAATATATCTGTCACAAAACAAAGGCCATCAGTGCAATGTAAGGAGATGATACGTTGAGATGCATGTACCTTCCTTTCTCTCCTTTCCTTTTTATCCCGTCCTTTTCCTTCCTTTTGCTTCACTTCTTAAAGGAAAGAAAGAAGAGTATTTGTTACATCTATAGATTGCTGATTTGTTTATTTTGTCTACATGATGAATTATATATTGGTGTTATTAATGTGATTCTAAGGCATGATCCAACACAAGAGTATTTAGGGAAAGAGTGTTTTGGTCTACTGTTAAAGAATCTTGTTTTTTCTCTTTTAGTTGATTAAAGTAGCAAGAGTATTTGCAGCTTGAAGCTTTAGCATCAAGATTTATCACATCTATTTTGTTTGCCTCCTGTATTCTTGTGATATGGCCAAAATTTAATTACAGTGCATCCCTTTTTCAAATTTCTTCTCAATTTCCACTGCATTCTGTTGTCCTTAGTTGCTACAGCTTAATGTTTAACAACACTGAATTCTTACATTAAGTTTGCTGTATTTAAGAGGCATCCCAACATTTTCACTGTTAACATTTGCTAGTTTGCTCTGCTTATTGTAGACAACTTGATTGTAGCAAGTCATGTGATTATTATGTTCATATCTATATTGTCCATGCAATTTTAATACAGTTAGACAGGGTAATTTAATGTTTAGGTTTGAAGTTATGAGATTATGTTCGTTGTGCAAAATTTATTAATCTTTTAAAAGATCATTGGCATTATACAATATTTATTTGACTACCCATTGTAAATATTAGTTGTAGCTCAATGCTGTTAAGGCTCAGATTTTCGATGAGTTCAATACGTAGGACTAGATGAGAAAAGTTTCACTTGCTAAGTATGAACTATTAATGAAGTTTTCTTTTTGCCTTTTCTTTTTTTGGTTAGACAAACTTATAGTGATGATGTGATTTTGGATACTGAATCTTAAAATTAAATATTTATTGCTTAGGAGTTGGTAAATGTAGTCTGATGGCTATGTTGAGGATGGGAAGAATATGTTGTTAATGCTGACTTTAGCATTTTTTAGGCAACCAAACAATATGACATATCAAGATCATGTTCTGTTCATGTATTTAAAGTGCCTGCTGTCTCAATGTGCAGTGTTGAATGTTTTGGTTGAGATCTATATCCTAGAATAGTTTTGATTCTTCCAAATCTCCGTAATTATTTTCTAGAAAATGGTTTGAATAAGAGAATTATGACTTTGGCTATCTGTTCTTTTTGTCTTTAGGTTCCTCCACCTTTCCTAATGCAACCTTTGGGTGGGTAAATGTTCAAGATGTTGCCCTGGCGCACGTTCTGGCTTTTGAACTTCCTTCAGCATCAGGAAGATACTGTCTTGTCGAAAGAGTTGTTCATTACTCAGAGCTTTTGAAGATCATACATGAACTATATCCTTCTTTTCAACTCCCTGATAAGTAAGTTACTGTTTTCAGTTGCTTTTATTGTCTTGTGATCCAAGTGTTGTGTTTACTAGTCTTGTTGATTGATGACAAAATTCTATCCGTTATATCTGAAGAATTTGCTCGGTGGTTACTGATCTTTCTTTCAAGTTTCATGCTTCCCATAGTATTGCAATTTTTTAATGGTGTTTAGCCTTTATTGTAAAATAAAAAAATCTTGGATCTTTTATTGAACAAAATGGAGAGATTGATGAAGACATTGTTCATAAAATAAAAATTAGATAATTAAAATTGGGAGGTGCATTGGTGGTTTTGTGGCTACCAATCTGAGTATTGGATTGTTTGGAAAGAATATGCACAAAAAAGTTTAGTAACTGAGATGAGAATACTGAGATGAACATACAAAATTATTAGGGAGGATAAAAAAAAATGACTTCAATCATAGAGAATTAGGTGTGTTTCCAATAAAATATAAAATGAGGAGTATCCAAATTAAGATGAACATGTCCAAAGTAAACACATACGTTATAGTTTGAAAAGATGACTCAATTAATAGTTGTGGTGGAAAGAGGGTTAGCGGATGACTTAAGAAGATGTTAGTAGTAATAATAAAAAAGGATTTGTATGATATGTTATTCAACTAAAATTATTATCTTATACATGACTCGATGGTAGAAAAATATCCATATAACTGATTCCAAATAATTGGAACACGACGGCTTATGGTTCTATTATTAGGCATTTTGTATAATTGCAATTTTGATGTATATAGGATATAAAATTTAAGTTCCAGATTAGGCATACCCCATGGTCTCATTGTTGTGTGCTTCTATAATGTCTGTTCTTTAGATTAGGCCAATGGATGATGCAATTGCTTATTTTATTTTATTTATTATCCTTCTGTCTTCACTTTCACTCTCTTTATCGTCATCTGTGCAATTCTAAGTAATACATAGAACCATCTCTCCTAGAATTAAAAACATAGCAGTAATGAAATAGCAACAATACCCAACAACAGCAAGAAACAAGGTTAATGGTTCTCGAAGCATATCTTCGTCGAGTTCTTCTAAGTTCTATTGTACGAAGTTCATAGTTGTTAACTTTTGCTTTGAATTGAAAGAGTTCTAGAACTTCTGAACATCCGATCATATTGATATCTGATAATGTGCGCCATATAAATTAGTCAGTAACATTCTGTAATGCTGGCACAGCTTTCCCCTGGTATTACTCATTTAGCGACTACGACCAGCTTGTTCTACTTGCCATGTACATTGTATCGAGTTCTTTGGCATTGCTTGTTCATCGGTCACTAATGGCTGAAGAAATGATTCTATAAAAGGAAGTTGTAATTTGAGTACACTCCATGGCTACCATCTCCTTTTGGTGTACTAAGCTGTGACTATAACATTGGCAGGTGTGCCGATGACAAGCCCTTTGGGCCGGTATACCAAGTCTCCAAGGAAAAGTTTAAAAGCTTGGGCCTCGACTACATTCCTCTGGAAACAAGCATCAAGGAGACGATTGAAAGCCTGAAGGAGAAGAACTTTATTAGTTTCTAAAACTTGAATTAGCATAATAAATAATTTTGCATCCCAGATCAGATCAATGGCGATGGTTGTCGAACTTTGAAGCAATAAATCATGCATTGCATAATCCTGTAATTGATCTTTTCAGCACATGCAATTTGTTTTTTAGAAACAAAGGACATATTTGTGCTCCATTATGGTGTCATGCTGTTGGTGGTGTGATCCATTATAAGTTTATATTGGAACGTGTGCTTAATATAATATACGTGTGGTTAGTTGTTATGTTGTTCCATCCTCATATTACACAAACTAAATATGTCTATGAGGATGAGAAGTAAAATCAAGGAAACGGATTGGATTGGACAATTAATTATTCATTCTAAATGAAAATGTCATCTAAACATAAATAAGAAGAGAACTTTAAAGCAAGAAAAATAAAATTTATTCTTATTTTTAAATTTTTTTATAAAATTATTATAAAATTATAAGTGATGAAGGTAAGATTTTATTTTAGGACATTGATACCGATAATTAAGATCGCTATTAAAAGAACTACTGAATGAAGTCTTGATGAATAATAAGTCACTTAATAGTGAGTTTAATGGATTAATCCTCTTTAGTAATTAAGTTTTTTTGAGTCAAATTGGTTTCTGAAGTATTCCTCCAACTCATCTGAAAACCTACAACCGAAGAGGTATCAATTTGAGCCAAACGGCTATGTTATCTATCTATCACTTGGACCGAGAGTGATACCAACAGTAAGTAGCATGCATCTCTCATTCCTCGTGTTCAATTCTTATGCACCTGTGAGAAACTTTCAAAGACACTGTTGTCATAAATACTTCACGCCTCTCTTAGTATTACGAAGATCCCAACAGTCAACCTGTGGCAAGTAAATCATGCCTCTCTTAGGATCGCACCCGAGTCAGTGACCAAAGTGAAATCTTGTGAATCAAAACAGATGAACGGACTTGAAATAAGCAGGGGAAATGTTGAATAATCATCCATCTTTTTTGTCAATATCTTGTGAAGTGTTTCCAGAATGGGGCACAGCTCAGCAGGAGCAACATGCTTCTTTCTTTCGGGATCCAAAACACCCATGCTGGGTTGACTTAGGAGGAGTTCATAAAATGCATGGTTAAATTCATTCTGTCAACAGACTGATCATTCCATGATTAATTTCATGTCTAAAACAAGCTGTAGGATAACGAAACTGACCTGAATTGTCCCTTTTTCGTTTATACTATCGCCCACCCTTAGTCAACATCTGACCATATCATAATTCGTAACGTCATGTGATGTCAGTGTTAGACGCAGCGGATGTCGTTGGCCGTCTGGTAATTATGTTCCGCCTTTGTCGCCCCTATTTATGCGGCAGAGGAGCGGCCTTCTCAACAGACCACTGCGATCCTTCGCCTGCTCTTCCACTAAAACAACGACCTGCCGAGCGAGAGCTGTAGTCACGATGAGCGGCGGCGGGAAGGTGGTGTGTGTCACGGGCGCGTCCGGCTTCATCGCCTCGTGGCTTGTGAAGCGCCTCCTCCAGCGTGGCTACACCGTCCGCGCCTCCGTGCGTGACCCTGGTTCGTGCTAAACTCGGTATTCTTCTGAAGAGTAGATTCGACTCATCTAACACACAACACTCTCGATCGTTTGGATCTCTCTCTTCCTTTGTAAATGTTTTCGGACCTTTTGCAATCGCACAAGATGATTGCGTGAGCTCGAATCCTAAGGAGTGGGAAGCCTATGTTATTTATTCCGGATGTTGTGAATCACACATCCGCATCATGATTTGAATTGATCTTATGATTTGAATTGTCACCTGATTATCGAATTGATCTTATGATTTTATTTGAATTGATCTTATGATTTGAATTGTCACCTGATTATCGAATTGATCTTATGATTTGAATTGTTACTTTTTATATGTTGTGAAAGAATGTTTTGTTTTTTGCACATATACACGTTATAAATCTCAAGTCTAGTATTGCATGTGTACACTGGAAAGTTGTTCTCTGGGAAAATTTCCTAGGTGGGAGAATTTATGAACTTGTAAAATGATACACTGAAAAGGCATGAAAAATATGAAGTTATGAATGGTTTGCTTGCTACTAAGTTGTGCAAATATGAAACTGTTCTTGGGGTATATCCAAAGTGATGTCTGTTTGTGGTGTGTGTAACTTTCAAAATTAAAAACAGAGCGAAAAGATTTAAGGTAATCATCATTCGGCTGAGTATCCGACTATTAGAAATGAAAAGAAGTAACAATCCTGAATGTGCAACTGCTATTAGATGTGGCTTATCAAGAGGACATTGCTTGCTTTTCATGTCTTTCATTTTCTCTTTGAACCTTACTTTCTGAGCATGTCCCTAAATGCAACACTTACACATTAAGGCAGTTATAAAAGATTTAGAATATCCCTTTCCTTTTTCTGTTTTCTTATCAAACAAGGTTATACCTAATAGATGATATCGAGTTGAAATGCCAGTACAGCGTCTGTTAGGTAACAGCAACGAAGCGTGAAGGTATCCCAGTGTAAATCTGTTTGGTAACGGCATGGAACATGAGGGTTATCCAATGGCTCTTCACCATTCATTTTACATAAATGAGTTTGTTTCTTTGTAAACTGTGTGATTAGTAACTTGCCCCATGTAAAATGCAATATTTTTGGGTTATTTTTGGCTTGAAAACTCAGTAAAAGCATATAGAAAGGACTGTTTTCATATTGCTTTCTATTTCTATCAGCTGTTATTACAAAACCATAAGACCCACAAAGAGTTCCCCTAATAATAATATATTGATGATATAAGATTATATATTGTATACTTCCTCCCCATCTTAGTTCTTATGTCTTCTTTCAATATTTTGAAATCATTCTTGTCAGCTGATCCAAAGAAGACTCAGCACTTGCGTGCTCTGGAGGGAGCCACCGAGAGGTTGCTTTTGTTTAAAGCCAACTTATTAGAAGAGGGGTCCTTTGATGCGTGGTTGAGGGTTGTGACGGTGTTTTTCACACTGCATCTCCTTTATATCTTGCAGTCGCAAATCCACAGGTTTACATTTATGATCTCTAGTTCTCTACTGCCAAACCAACTTGTCAATGTTACTATATTGTTTAATTTTGACAAGTTTTCTTTAATTTCACAACTCTATTATTATGCACATATATTATGCATTTCATTCACTTACATTTTCTCTTTGAACCTTACTTTCTGAGCATGTCCCTAAATGCAACACTTACACATTAAGGCAGTTATAAAAGATTTAGAATATCCCTTTCCTTTTTCTGTTTTCTTATCAAACAAGGTTATACCTAATAGATGATATCGAGTTGAAATGCCAGTACAGCGTCTGTTAGGTAACAGCAACGAAGCGTGAAGGTATCCCAGTGTAAATCTGTTTGGTAACGGCATGGAACATGAGGGTTATCCAATGGCTCTTCACCATTCATTTTACATAAATGAGTTTGTTTCTTTGTAAACTGTGTGATTAGTAACTTGCCCCATGTAAAATGCAATATTTTTGGGTTATTTTTGGCTTGAAAACTCAGTAAAAGCATATAGAAAGGACTGTTTTCATATTGCTTTCTATTTCTATCAGCTGTTATTACAAAACCATAAGACCCACAAAGAGTTCCACCAAAGAAATAGTTATTGATTTCTGTGACATGATACAATGGTTTTAGAGTATCTGCTATTAGATGTGGCTTATCAAGAGGACATTGCTTGCTTTTCATGTCTTTCATTTTCTCTTTTGTCTCATATCTGACCATGGGGTTCTTGATCTAAGTTTGCAAATGATATCAAGCTTTATCTGATTTATTTACTTAAATTTTAGGCTGAGATAATTGAGCCTGCAGTGAAGGGCACACTCAATGTTTTGGCATCCTGTAAGAAGTCGTCTGTGAAAAAGGTAGTGGTGACATCATCAATGGCTGCTGTTACATGCAATAGTAAACCACGAACTCCTGATGTAGTTGTTGATGAGACATGGTTTTCAAGTCCTGAGGTTTGCGAGCAGCAAAAGGTATCTGACAGTATGTAGTGGATAGTTTTATTGTTTGTGTATAATCTTTTCTACTGCAATCATGTCATAAGTTTTAATTTATCTATATTCTATTTCAGTGCTCCCTATATTATTTTATCGAAAGGTACCGCACATCATGGCAATAACCTTTGTAAAATGCTAATTTAATGCCAAAAGATTCCTTTATTTTAGAAAACCTTTCTGTCATGTTTTCGCAACACACCAGATAATATACACAATATTATGCGGAAGTTGCGAGACAAGTTTATCTAGTAACCTTCTGAATACAATATACAGTCACTTGGGTGATTTTGGAGAACTATACTGTTAAAGTTATGAAGACTGCTATATGTGGTTTATAATAACTGAAGACTGATTGTCATGGCCATGCTAGCTAGTTTGAAAGTCGTATTATACAATCTTAAATTGGTCTTCAAGATAATGCTTGATTTCTCCTGGCTGAGATTTTATGTCCCATTCAAGTGTGAAGATGATGGTTTGGCATTAGTTTGAAAGAGATTGTACCACCTTGTAGTCTTGTTTTCAGCTTGGAAGGGATTGTGGCATCCAAGGATCAGATCAGTCCTGCATGTAAATTATCACTAGAAGAAAATAATGAATGCCAACTAATAAAACCCATTCTATCTGGATGATAGTCTGGCATGAAGGAACACCTAAATATTTATGTATAGCAGTGAAATATAGCAGTACTCTGGTTGTGGTCCATGTGGTGCTGAAAGAAGACTGTTTCAGCCTTGGCAGTGGATTCTCTGGGTTGGGAATGAGAAAGAAATAAAAATATATTAAATCATAGTATCTAGTACTGATTGTACTCAGGTTTTTAGTATTATGATTTACTAATTTGGCCAAACTTATTGCCTCAAAAAATAATTAGACTCTGAATTCTGCAATATGGTGCGTTTAGTGAAGTGACAATACGTGGCCTGCTTAAAACTTCCCAGTAAGTCTCTAATCTATTCATATTTATGTTTCACCTGTAATTATCATAAATAACAATGTCCATGTCTGTATTGTTGCACCTTCTATTTGTTTGATATCAGTTAGTTTCTTTGGATTTAAGTTTATTATAGCTCAAATCTTTTTTCTTTGTAGATGCCTTCAATAAAAAAATTCAACTTCTTTTTATTATGCATGTTTTCTAAGATCTCTCATATTACCCCAGAAATGGTATGTACTCTCGAAGACTTTGGCAGAGGAAGCTGCTTGGAAGTTTTCTAAAGAGAATGGCATAGATATAGTCACGATGAATCCAGGAATGGTCATGGGTCCTCTTCTGCAGTCAACACTCAACACAAGTTCTGCTGCAATCCTGAACCTAATAAATGGTATGAAGCTTAATTTGTTTCAAATCTGATCCTAGTTCGGAACTTTTACTCTGCAATTTGTCAGTCTCAAATGAAGTTTGCCAATATCCTGACAACTTCTAAATCGCAAATGATATTATTGGAAATGACTAGATGGCTGGTTATCAAGTGATTTCATGCTGTGGCAGTTAGATATTGAGGCCTTGGTTTCTGTTTGCCCATTAGCATCATTTGAAGTTTGTCATTTACCATTACCATAATTCCATTCTAGCTGCCAGATAACTGTACATACTGATGATGATATGCTCATTTGGCCAAATAGATCTGACGATTCTTATACTATGAGTTCTTCTTGAATATATATGTAATATATCTATCATAAAATAAAGGCCATCAATGCAATGTAAAGGAGATGATACCTTGAGATGCATGTACCTTCCTTTCTCTCCTTTCCTTTTTATCCCATCCTTTTCCTTCCTTTTGGTTCATATTTTAAAGGAAAGAAAGAAGGGTATTTGATACATCTATAGATTGCTGATTTGTTTATTTTGTCTACATGATGAATTATATATTGGTGTTATGCATGTGATTCCAAGGCATGATCCAACACGAGTATTTAGGGAAAGAGTGTTTTGGTCTATTGTGAAAGAATATTGTTTTTTCTCTTTTAGTTGATTAAAGTAGCAAGAGTATTTGCAGCTTGAAGCTTTAGCATCAAGATTTATCACATCTATTTTGTTTGCCTCCTGTATTCTTGTGATATGGCCAACATTTAATTGCAGTGCATCCCTTTTTCAAATTTATTCTCAATTTCCACTGCATTCTGTTGCCCTTAGTTGTTACAGCTTCATGTTTAACAACACTGAATTCTCACATTAAGTTTGCTGGATTTAAGAGGCATCCCAACATTTTCACCATTAACATTTGCTAGTTTGCTCTGCTTATTGTAGACAACTTGATTGTAGCAAGTCATGTGATTATTATGTTCATATCTATATTGTCCATGCAATTTTAATACAAATAGACAGGGTAATTTAATGTTTAGGTTTGAAGTTATGAGATTATGTTCTTTTACAATTTTTTCCTTTTTCCTTTTTTTTATTTGATTTTAATTTTCATTGAAATAGTGAATTTCAATTTCAGTTGAAATTTTTATTGAAATTTCAATTTTATTTAAATTGGGAGAGGTGGCTGAGTGGACTAAAGCGACGGATTGCTAATCCGTTGTACGAGTTTTTCGTACCGAGGGTTCGAATCCCTCTCTCTCCGCCTGCTCTGATTACTTGATACTTTCGATTTCGAAGGAATTTCGATTGGTCATATAATCGTGGTTACTTAGATATTTTTTATACTAAGGTTTTTACCATGGGTATAAGGGGATTAACCGAACTAACTCAGTTTTTTTGTAGATATATAATTGATGGAATTACAAATGGTGTTGGCATTGCAAGTTTCTTTATACGGGAAGGAATCAAATCTATGGGAGGTGGACGACTCTCGGTAAAAATAGGAGCACTCTATTCTATTTCATTTATCAAGAAAATCGAAAAAGAAAGTCAGCCGAGTATCTCTTAAAATACTAAATATAGGAATACCACCGATTGTACGAATCTATATATGTTATGTCTCTGTGCCAAAATTTATTAATCTTTTAAAAGATCATTGGCGTTATACAATATTTATTTGACTACCCATTGCAAATATTAGTTGTAGCTCAATGCTGTTAAGGTTCGAATTTTAGATGAGTTCAATACGTAGGAATAGATGAGCAAAGTTTCACTTGCTAAGTATGAACTATTAATGAAGTTTTCTTTTTGCCTTTTCTTTTTTTGGTTAGACAAACTTATAGTGATGATGTGATTTTGGATACTGAATCTTAAAATTAAATATTTATTGCTGGCTATGTAGCCTGATGGCTATGTCGAGGATGAGAAGACTATGTTGTTAATGCTGACTTCAGCTTTTTTCAGGCAACCAAACAATATGACATTTCAAGATCATGTTCTGTTCATGTATTTGAAGTGCCTGCTGTCTCAATATGCAGTGTTGAATGTTTTGGTTGAGATCTAACGGTTTTGATTCTTCCAAATCTTGGTAATTATTTTCTAGAAAATGGTTCGTATTAGAGAATTATGACTTTGGCTCTGTGTTTTTTGTCTTTAGGTTCCTCCACCTTTCCTAATGCAACCTATGGGTGGGTAAATGTTCAAGATGTTGCCATGGCGCACGTTCTGGCTTTTGAACTTCCCTCAGCATCAGGAAGATACTGTCTTGTCGAAAGAGTTGTTCATTACTCAGAGATTTTGAAGATCATACATGAACTTTATCCTTCTTTTCAACTCCCTGATAGGTAAGTTACTATTTTCAGTTGCTTTTATTGTCTTGTGATCCAAGTGTCGTGTTTACTAGTCTTGTTGTTTGATGACAAAATTCTATTCGTTATATTTGAAGAGTTCGCTCGGTGGTTACTGATCTTTCTTTCAAGTTTCATGCTTCCCATAGGATTGTAATTTTTTAATGGTGTTTACCTTTTATTGTGAAGTAAAAAAATTCTTGGATCTATTTTTGAAAAAATGGAGAGATTGATGAAGACATTGTTCATAAAATAAAAATTAGATAATTAAAATTGGGAGGTGCATTGGCGGTTTTGTGGCTACCAATCTGAGTATTGGATTGTTTGGAAAGAATATGCACAAAAAAGTTTAGTAACTAAGATGCGAATGCTGAGATGAACATGCAAAATTATTAGGGAGGATAAAAAAAAAATGACTTCAATCATAGAGAATTAGGTGTGTTTCCAATAAAATATAAAATGAGGAGTAACCAAATTAAGATGAACATGTCCAAAGTAAACACGTATGTTATAGTTTGAAAAGATGATTAATTAATTGTTGCGGTGGAAAGAGGGTTAGCGGACGACTTAAAAAGATGTTAGTAGTAATAATAAAAAAGGATTTGAATGATATTTTATTCAACTAAAATTATTATCTTATACATGACTCGATGGTAGGAAAAGATCCATATAATTGATTCCAAATAATTGGAACACGACGGCTTATGGTTCTATTATTAGGCATTTTGTATAATTGCAATTTTGATGTATATTGAATATAAAATCTAATTTCCAGATTAGGCATACCCCATGGTCTCATTATTGTGTGCTTCTATGATGTCTGTTCTTTAGATTAGGCCAATGGGTAATGCAATTGCTTATTTTGTTTTATTTATTATCCTTCTGTCTTCACTTTCGCTCTCTTTATCGTCATCCATCCAATTCGAAGTATTACATAGAACCATCTCTCCTAGAATTAAAAACATAGCAGTAATGAAATAGCATCGAGTTCTTCTAAGTTCTACCGTGTGAAGTTCATAGTAGTTAACTTTTGCTTTGAATTGAAAGAGTTCTAGATTTTTGAATATCCAATCATATTGATATCTGATTATGTGTGCCATATAAATTAGTCAGTAACATTCTGTAATGCTGGCATAGCTTTCCTCTGGTATTACTCATTTAGCGGCTATGACCAGTTTGTTCTTCTTGCCATGTACAATGTATCGTGAGTTCTTTGGCATTGCTTGTTCATCGGTCACCAATGGCTGAAGAAATGATTCTATAAAAGGAAGCTGTAATTTGAGTACATTCCGTGGCTACCATCTCCTTTTGGTGTGCTAAGCTGTGACTATAACGCTGGCAGGTGTGCAGATGACAAGCCCTTTGTGCCGGTATACCAAATCTCCAAGGAAAAGTTTAAAAGCTTGGGCATCGACGACATTCCTCTGGAAACAAGCATCAAGGAGACGATTGAGAGCCTGAAGGAGAAGAACTTTATTAGTTTCTAAAACTTGAATTAGCATAATAAATAATTTTGCATCCCAGATCAGATCAATGGCGATGCTTGTCGAACTTCGAAGCAATAAATCATGCATTGTATAATCCTGTAATTGATCTTTTCAGCACATGCAATTTGTTTTTTAGAAACAAAGGACATATTTGTGCTCCATTATGGTGTCATGCTGTTGTTGTTGGTGTGATCCATTATAAGTTTATATTGGAATGTTTACTTTGTATAATATACGTGTAGTTAGTTAGTTGTAAAATCAAAGAAATGGATTGGGCAATTATTCATTGTAAATAAAAATGTCCTCTAAACATATGTAAGAAAAGATTTTATTTTTATTTTAATTTTTTTATAAATTTATTAGAAAAAGATATGCGATGAAGATAAAATTTTATTTTAGGATCTCGTTATCGACAATTAAGATCTTTATTAAAAACTACCAAATGAAATTTTGATCAATGAAGAACGAGTTACTTAATAATGAATTAATCCTCTTTGTTTAGTAAATTTTGGTTTCTGAAATATTCCTCCAACTCATCTGAAGACCTACGAAAGTTGCGGATAAGTCAATGAATGAAATCACACAAGACGCTCAAATTGGATTAAAATTGAGTTAATTTTAACTCAGGCGACGCCAATACCAACTACTCCAGCAAGTGTACCACTTATCGACAACTACTGTCAACCGATGAGGTGTTATTTTTGGCCAAACGGCTATGTTTTCTATCACTTGGAACGAGAGTGATACCAATAGTAGCATGCTTCTCTCATACCTTGTGTTCAATTCTTATGCACCTGTAAGAAACTTTCAAACACACTCTTGAAATAAATATTTCACGCCTCTCTTAGTATTACGAAGAAGATCCCAACAGTCAACCTGTGGCAAGTAAATCCTGCATTCGAGAAGCCCTAAAGTTATTAGGGTGATAAGTAGATATTCCACTTGGATGTCACATAGCTACATCACCTTTTTGACCCACGATTTCAAGTCACACAACGAGCATGGACTGTCATATCAATCAATGGCTGTTCGATAAAGTAGATCTCAAAAGCATCACCAATAGATTGTTGACATTTGATTCAGACAAAAAAGAGACCCTATTACTCCGACTGTAAAACTCATCAAGCTGAACAACAAGCGTGAAAGCACATTGAAGTCGACATCGTCGGTCATGGCTGACCTCAAAGTGATGGCCTGTAGAAAGCATGACTCAGTGCCAGCTCAATTCGATCGCAAGGATCATTCATTGTTTCGTCTCTCAGTGCTTGAAGGATCGCACCCGTCGGAAGTTCCCTGCAAACACCGAATTGATGATCAGAGTGAAATCTTGTGAATCAAAACAGATGAACATGCATCGACTTGAAATAAGCAGGGGAAATGTTGAATAATCATCCACCTTTTTATCAATATCTTGTGAAGTGTTTCCAAAATGGAGCACAGCACAGCAAGAGCAACATGCTTCTTTCTTTCTGGATCCAAAACACTCGAGCTGAGTTGACTTAGGAGTCCGTAAAATGCACGCACAGCAGATACACCCTGACAAAAGATTATGAGCATTTAGGTATAGGCACTCTGTCAGCAAACTGATTATTCCATGGTTAAATTCATGTATAAAACAAGCGGTAAGATTACGAAGCTGACTTGAATTGTCCCTTTTCCGTTTATACTATCGCACATCTCGAGTGTGAGCTCACCCTTCGCCAACATCTGACCATACCATGCGTTGTGACCTTTCAATAGGGTGACATATGTGTCGGCAAGCAACGGGCCGGATAGCTTCTCTGGCTCCTCAGCCAGTAAGTGAGTGATGAGTATCATCTCGGATGTACAATGCGCAAAATATACTGATTTGCTCGTAGTGCTTTTGTTGGTTAGAACGGCTATCATCCCTGAAAAAACAAAAGTTTAGTCAGAAAATGACTTGGACAAACAATTATATAGTTAAACACAACAAAGCCTTCAAATGAATATATATATATATATATATATATATATATATATATATATATATATATATATATATATTCTGAGAAAAGTATAGCTTGGCATTCTCAAAACAAAACATGCTTGACCTCAATTAATAGTTGGGCAGAATGAACTCTCTGTTGGTCTATTGGCAAACCACTAAAAACAAATGCTAGTGTGGGTAACAATTAATGTTTCTTTAGAAGCTCAAGCAGGTTATACAGGTCATCTAGGTCAAATTAATTATAGACTGCCTACGTTCGCTATTATATTGCCAACACAATATTTACCAGCCAATACGATACTAATTGTCTTTATTGGCTGACACAAGGCAACAATATGCACAAAGGTGTATTGGCACCAGTGACATGACGGTTTCTTGTTTTAGCATCATACTATGTGGTTAACTTGGACTAGCTCATCACAAATAAAAATTGAACTTGGTTTCACCATATCCTTATTATGGCATCACCAAATCTCCATAACTTTCCATTCTTTCTTTGGGTGGATCAATACACAGTTTACAGAGAATGAGAACTAAGTATTTGCCTAATACCATTTATTAAGGTAGTTAGCATACATGGAAGCTACAATAATTTATTTACATGATTTGCTATGTTGATTGTCATGAGTTAAATTGGACAATCAATATCCTTACTGAATGCCAATCTTGTGTTCTGTGGATTTACAGAGCCTCAATTCTAGCTTACTATCATAAAGAAACCTAGAGAATTTCAACAGTATATGTCCAACTTGTCGTAATATGATGTGTTAATACTTTGATGGATGATTAAAAACTCTGTCAACTGATCTAGCAGATGCCACAAGAAAGAAATGCCTGAAACATTTCATTACTCTCATAACTTACTAGTCAAGTTTCAACACTAAGAAATGCCTGAAAATTTAAATGAGCTATCTTTGAAATTTAATATTCATGAAACTTGAATTTAATGTTCATTAACTTATTTGGAATTTCTGACATGATTGATCTACAAATTAATATATATTAAATGTTGTATGGACTCAGACATGTACCAGTGTTTGAGTGATCAAGAAGACAAAAAAAGAGATACAGACATATGTAGGAAATAAGAATGTAAGGTCATATTTTTGTTAAGATGAGCAAGAATGCAGATGTTAAGAGACAAGTTTGTATCAAGTCTCAAAAAAAAAAAAAAGCATATTTCTTGTCGTCATAGAAGGTTATTATTGTTAGAGGTGTCAAAATCCAAGATTAAACCTAAAACTATCATAAAGTAATTAATATCGTCTAGCTCAGCGATACTGGTTTGATGAGTGGGAAAAAAATGCTCGAGTCCAGGTGAATTGTATTTACTGTGAGATAAAATTTGTGTACAGTAGTGCTACATGCACACTATGGAAAGTTAAGTGACTGCAATGATACAAGCTTGATTTGTCATTTTAGGTAATAAGGTCATTGCACTAGAAAGATATCGTGAATCATGGGATAGTATCAGAGCAATGTACTGTGCCAAATGCTTGGCAGAGCATGGTCATTAACATTCTAGGGAATCAATGCACCTAATTTAAGGACCATTTCTACAAGAGTATCCTTCAGATAGCTCAAATATCAAAGACAAAAACTGAAATGATAGTTCATGCAAAGGTCATGAAAGAGTGTATCAAATTTTATTAGAATAAAAGAAAGAATTGCAGTTAATCTAGAACTTGAAGAAATAAAATGGTGTAGTTTCAAAATACTAATGATATTTGTCTCCATATATATGAGCAGGAAAAGATGTATTACCAGCACCAATAGCATAGACATTCTTTAACCCACCCATAGCCTCATGTGTGATGAGATCGCAGTTGTCCCATACAATAAAATGAGGCTGCCTCAAAAATTTAGTGAGTGGTTTCCTCCATTTTTCGGCTCCACATATCCGAGCATTAGCATATTCCTTACTGTAAATCTCTGAAGCAATGTTTGGCCCACCAACATAAAGAATCTTCTCAATTGTAACTCCAGCTGCAAGACAGATGTTCACATTTACAGAAAGCCAAAAAGGAATATGACACCAGTACAATTAGAAGACAGGTTAATTACAAGATGCAAGACATTCATATGCTTGAATATGATAATAAGAAACAGAGATGAATATGTAAAATATAGAGAAAAATAAGAAAGAATGCAGATACTTCAACATTCATAACAAAATGAGAACAACCATATTATACATGCAGAAGAAGTAAATTAACTTAGCAGACGATTAGGTGGACATGGAGGAACCAGTGCTGAAAGTTAAGCAAAGATGTACAATGAAATCTTCCAAACAAAGATTATGGCATGAAATTTCTCATGACAACTGTTCAATCTCTTATAGGATTAAAATACATGTGGCTGATAGAGACCAGAGTGTATGGTTTTTTCACAGGAAATTTGTATTTCAATGTATAAAAGATAAAATGTTGCTCTGTTTTCTAAAAAAATGTTTTCAGTATATCGGCTACCAGCATAAGAACATCTTAATGAACTAGCAAGTATGTGTGCGTTTGGCAACAATGAGCTGTAATAAACTGAGACCTGCATATAGGTAGAGTAAGATGAGAAACATTACTTGCGTGGCTAATAATCTGTGTAGGAGTTATGATACGAGGGACCGGATGGAGAGATGCCTCTATGCCCTTGGCAAGAGATATGATGATTGGTGCACTGATCCTCTCCTTCCAGTACCGACCAATTTCCTCGAACACCTCCCTCATTTCCGTCGAGGGCCAACCGTTCACCACGATGTCGGCATCCCACACTGCCTCCTGCAGATTGGTCACCACCTTGAGCGGGCAAATCGGAGTGTCAATCAGATTCAAGCAGAAGCCATCCCTCAAGATCTCATCCGCAAACAGAGTGCGGTCACCAACCCTCGCCTCGACATACTTCAGATACGCGCACCGCCGGATCAGCCGCCTCAGGACGTCCTCCCTCGAATTGATCACCTCCAAGAGATGCTCCGCGGTGGCCCGCCCAGGCCGCCTCCACATTCTGACTTGTACCTTGTCACGGAACTGGCCGTAGGCATCCTGCCAGAGGGCAGCAAAGACGCTGCCCCACGCCCTGGCGCCGACGCAGGCGATCCTCAGCCGGTCGCCATCTGATTTGCCGACGGAGCTCGTCTAGCCTCTCTTCCGGGCCATTGGAGCAGCGAACAAACCTATTAGAATGGGAAGAACCATGGTGGCGCTACTAACCATCTCGTTTCGATAGACATGGCACCTCAACAATCACGGCAAATGATGCTATGGCTACACGAACAGAACTCAATACAAGAAGTCGGATCCTTCTCCTCCCTCAAAGAACACACCGCCTATGTATAGAAGTTCCCCAAAAGACTGGATTTTTATGATCGAACCAGCGTTGAGACATTGGAGAACTTCGAAGAAACCGATCGGTCATTCAAATTCAACAGTAGAAGCGAAGGCTCCACCATACCATGCGGAACAAAATAAAAACGTGGGGAAAATATACTGTCTAATGTGACACATAATCAATCATACAGCCTAAGTTTATGTCATGTCCGGTTCGATTATATTTCCGGCAAAATCGGACCGGTGTTGGGTTCGGTTGTCAAGTTGGACCGACCAGCTCTCCAAGAGGAAGCTTCCGTCTGCCGTAATATAATCCTAAGATATTATTTAACTAACGTGGTGCCACCAAATAATCCTAATATAATCCTGAAGATGCACACAATAATTACATCCAGACTGCTAATTTTTAGGGCTTTTAGACGGTGGGTTGATCTTTGCTTCATATGTATTTTTGCTGGTGCCTTTTATGTTGTGAACTACAGTGAGTGTTGTGATGAGTTTTACAAGGATGGAAGTCCACAACAAAGGAGTATTCTTTTTGTCTTGTTAGATGTAAATGATAATTATATCTGAAGCACTCTTTTTGATGCTATTAATAGTTTGTGCCATGCACTGCATGCAGTGGTAGTGACCTTTAATCTTGTGAACCATAGAGAGAGATTGTCATGAGTAATTATGGAATATTCAAAATGGTAAATTACCTAGAGGCAGCTTCCTCGTATTGATAATTAGACTCATTGAACAGCTTAATGACAAACCAAATTATGTTTTTTTTAATCATGTTTTATCTGCCAAAATATCTTGTTACAAACTGAAATAGCAATATTTACCTGATTTTGATGTTGCCTGATGAGCATCTAAAGTGAGGTACAGATTTTTGTCTCTTGGAAGAAAATAACATGCCAACCTGCAGCAGGACAGCAGGTTAAGATTCCAATTCTGTACCAAGCCTCAAGTCTGAGAGAATAAGTTTACATATTGAAGGTAAGATGTTAATTGCAAGATATAATAATTGAAATGATCACATATTGAGGAATGCACATCCTATCAATATTCTGGATTTGTATGGTTTGTAAGTTCATCAAAATTTCTGATGATAAAAGAGTGCATTGGACCACATTCAGGATCAATCATTAAAAAAGACTAGATGGCCTGCTGCAGAAATGAGAAAGAGACCAAACTACAACAAGACTGGTGGAACTTGGTTTTTGACATTTAAGAAAAGATGGCATCTAGTTTAAGATGATAATTTTGTGGTTATCACTCTTCTGGCCTGATGTTCCTAGTAAACAGATGAGAAAAATGACTATGACTATATGTAAGTTGTGATAGTTTGCATTTGTAGATATGCATAACTAGCTGAACAATATAAGCTTAGGTTGTCTATCAGATTTGTGCTGAGAGTGGCTTAGGTTGTCTGAGTGGCATTCAACTCTAATGAGGTGATCTTCTAATGCATTTAGGAAATTATGGTAAATGATTTATGTTCTAGATGAAGACATGTTTCTGCAATGACCAGCACAAATCCCTGTTTTAATAAGGAAATTTTGATTTAAATAAAAGGAAATTTAGTGTTAAGATATGGCCTAATAACATGATTAGCTCTGAATATGTTGACAGCTTTTGCTTGTGCAGCAATTGAGTGCTCAGATTGTCTATTTCACTTTGCCTCACATTATAGACTATGCATATTGCATCTTCCATAGAGTTAAAGATTGCATCTCATTGCTGTGCTTCCTACAAAGATGATGGTAAGAAATAAAAATAATGACAATAATAACTGCTGGCCATAGAATTAGGATGCTAGAATTATTATATATGGTGATGAACATACCATGAGCAGGTATAACAAATGCATCTTGCATCCAGAACATGAAGAAACGTAGTTATTTCATGAAGAAACAATTCAACCAAGATAAACAGTATTACTTGATTGAAGAGTGAGTGAGTTAGGACAGGAGGAAGAACCTGAATTGAAAATGCTCTCATGGATATTGTTGGCTGTCATGAAAAAACTTGAGTTATATCAATCTCAAGTACAAAAGAAGAAAACAGTTATGGCACAATAAATTTTGGCATATTCTAAAAAGGAAAAAATTGCCTCACAAATACGTGATAAGAAACCAAAGAAGAATCCAAGAAATGCCATAGCTTAACAAGCAACAAGAGGACAACACACTAGAAACATAATTGTTAGGAACAAGGGAGGAAAACACGATAGCCTTGTCAATTATATTCCAAAAATGTTATGCAAGATCTGAAACCAAAACCAAGATTACATGATCAGATCACTGAAGTGAATTACCAACATATGTTACATGGCCAACTGAACATGGAAGGAATGTGAACTTGTGAAAGAAATTTCGGAATGTTCTGAGGATCACTTTCAGTCATCATGAAGAAAGAGCGAAAACATAGACTGAAACAGAAAATTTTCAGGATAGTTGAAAACACAACACAGACAATGGTAAAGGACTTAGTGCATGACAACCTACCATCATGGTTAGCAGACATATGATGTTGATCTTATGGAGTCAACTGTTGCCACAGAACAACAATTTTTGCAGGTAAATTTGAAATGAAATGTAGTGGATTTAGTATTGCACCTGGTCATACCTGTGCTGGCATATATCACAGCTCTCATATGGCGGAATTAATGTACATGCAGGTGCATACCGGAGTGCGCCATGCAGTGGCATGGTAAGATAGGAGTTGGCATAAGGTAGTAGCACCAGCACTCATGGTACCTATATTGGCATGTGGACACATAGCATTGTATATCGGGAATGATAAAATACTGCTGTGTAGCAAACCAATACCTCAGGGCCACCACTCATTCATCCAGAACAAACAATTTTTGCAGGTAAATTTGAAATGAAATGTAGTGGATTTAGTATTGCACCTTGGTCATACCTGTGCTGGCATATATCACAGCTCTCATATGGCGGAATTAATGCATGCAGGTGCATACCGGAGTGCGCCATGCAGTGGCATGGTAAGATAGGAGTTGGCATAAGGTAGTAGGCACCAGCACTCATGGTACCTATATTGGCATGTGGACAAACATAGCATTTGTATATCTGGAATGATAAAATACTGCTGTGTAGCAAACCAATACCTCAGCACATAGTTCAGGCAGTTGTCTATAACAGATCCTACAGAACTGCAGATTGAAGCCTAATAAAACAGCATAGATTTTTTTCACCTCCTATCCATAGTTCCTCCAGCAAATCATGACAAACATTCAGGAAGGACTCATAACCTAACGGGCGATCACAGTAAGAAACTATTTGATTCATCTGCCAACTAAAATACTTCTTGATTTGGCATAAGGTAGTATGCACCAAGCCTCATGGTACCTATATTGGCATGTGGACAAACATAGCATTTGTATATCGAATGATAAAATACTGCTGGGTAGCCAACCAATACCTCAGCACATAGTTCAGGGGGCAGTTGTCTATAAACAGATCCTACCAGAACTGCAGATTGAAGCCTAATAAAACAGCATAGATTTTTTTCACCTCCTATCCATAGTTTCCTCCAGCACATCATGGACAAGACCTTCAGGAAGGACTCATAACCTAAACGGGCGATCACAGTAAAGAAACTATTTGATTCATCTGCCAACTAAATACTTCTTGATTTAGCCTCTTCTGCCACCACTCATTCATCCAGAACAAACAAGCATCAAAACATTTAAAGTTGGGGATATCAGCATATAACAAATTCAATTACACTTCTGATTGAATATTATTTAAGCATATTACAAACTTTTCGGTTGTCCACATTTAGGTACGGTGACAAAAAATTAATCTCTTTTTCTTAACCATCAAAAAATAAAACAAAGTATTGGTACCGTAACATACATTTGAAAATAGGCAGAATTCTTTCCTTGCTGGTTCAGACTCTAGCTGCTTCAACAACAACAATCTTTCAGGTTAAAGGTACCAAAGAAACAATCTTTCCACAAAATACATGTACACCATAGATAAAAAGTTAAAACATTCCTCTTTTCTATCTCTCTACCCTAGGTTATTACGTATCTTATTCCTTCCAATTATTTAATCAAATCAGATTCCAGAAAAACCTGATGAGCCTCACTCTCTATGTAGGGTTTTCTTGTTCAACTCTAATACTTATTCTGCTAACTACTTATCAGGGTTGTTTTACTTTGTCATTTGAATCTTTAATGCCCTTAGCACTTTTTATAATATTTACTAAGGTTGCACATGATTCAGGGTTAAGGAGGGCTCAGTTGATGGTCATGGGTTTAATCCACCAAATGGTTTAGTCGAAATAATAACTAATTTAGCTTGGTCAAAGGAGTACAACTCAGATAAAGTATCCTATATAAAGGGATGGACTAAAATACTCTTTTCTCATTTTCTTTGCCAACCCATAGATCCTAGATAGTTAGCTAGGTTAGCAACCTAATGAGAAAGACAGGTTAAAGTTAGTACGGTTAACATAATTTAACCTAGAGAATTTGGCCCAAAACCAAACACAACATAATTAGTATCCTTCTTGTCTAATCTCTTGGCTCACTCTCCACATCTCTGATACATGCGTAAAGTCATTTCATTCTGTTGTACCATTAGCCATATTTTCTTGTTCTGAAGCTCCTCGTTTAGTAGTTCAAGGAAAAATCACTCAATCTACATCAGTATGACAATGTGATTCTTGAAAATATGAGGATACACAATGGAAATCGTGTCTATCTAAATGCAAAGAGATGTGTAGATTCATAAGTAAAAACAAAATTCAACAGATAATAGTGAATAGACAAAGAACAAATGAAAATTATCTTGTGACATGGGCACATAAACAAGTTCAGAGAACATTGTTGACCACTTTCAAATTTAATCATTTGAAAGAGAAAAATGTTAGTATAACATGAACTAATATATAGCATTGTGACAAAATTTGTGGTAGTAGTTTCGATTATCTACAACACGCCAAAATGCATCTGATCAGCCAACAACATAGGATTTCAATGCAACATAAATAAGAAAACGAAGGACAAGTGGGCAACATCGGAATAGTAAATTGAACAAAACTGACAACCCCATTTAGTAGGAAAAAGAAATCTCAAACATGATCCAACAAATATATAAGAAAATTAAACAGACACACACATATCCCTCTATCACAACGGCGTATATGGATAATGGTGATGAAGTCATAAACAAGCCAAAACAGTTCTCCAGCAGCAATAATCACAACTAGTATCCTTCAAGCTTCCTTTCTTGGATCTGACCCATGTCATATATCACATGCAGTTCCAGATCTGATTGTTTTATCAAAACTGAATTCAAATCCCACACGATTGTTTTCCCCTTTAACCTCCTCCTCGGTAGAAGAAGTGTACTACCACAGACAAATAAGCTAACGAATAAAGAGATCCATTAGAAATATTGAAGACGAACCAATGTAACTGTAGCAGGACACCGAACGGGCAGGTCAATTGTGGGAGTCATTCCTCCGGTTGCTGCCACCATTGACCTGATCGAGGAGCTTCCCAGACTCCTCATCAGCCTGGGCGGCCTTCTTCTGTGCCTCCTTGGCCTTGAGCGCCTGCAGCTTCACGTAGTTGTAGTAGGCGACGCCGAGGAAGGCGATGGCATAGCCGAAGAGGTTGATGCTGGTCACGATGTCACGGATGACGGACCAGGAGAAGGCGATGAGGAGCCAGTCCTTGACGACGCCAGCGACGTTCATGGTGAGGGCGGAGGTCTTGCCGACGAGGAGGAAGACGGCAAGGTTGAGGGCGAAGGCGCACAAGGAGTTGGTGCCGAAGATGAGGATGTCGGGGCGGAAGGCGGAGGCGGCCAAGCGGTCACGGAGGACAGGGAGCTCGACCATGGACCAGGGGACAAGGAGGAAGGCAAGGCAGCAGGGGGCTACGTAGTAGAGGGAGGTAATGGGGTTAAGGGAGACGCCCTTGGAGGTGAGGAGGATCTGGATGAGGACGAGGCGGGTGGCCTCGAAGGCGACGGCGGCGAGCTGGAGGACGACGCCGGCGCCGACGAAGCGGGCCTCGCCGTACGCGGCGATGGCGACGCCGAGGGAGATGGAGAGCATGTTGAGCATGGAGGAGGACTTGAAAGCCTCCTTGCGGAAGAGGACGCTGATGGAGTAGACGGCGACGGGCATGAGGGCCTTGAGCATCTGGATGAAGGAGACGGAGAGGTAGATGTAAGCAGAGTTGGAGAACCACAGGGAGAGGGAGTAGAGGGCGCCAATGGGGACGACGGAGGAGAGGTAGAGTGGGCGGGTCATGGGCGGGGAGGCGGGCGGCGCCACCAGGCGGAGGACACGGACGAGGAGGAATGCGAGGGCGGAGCAGAAGGCCATGTGGATGATGGTGAGACTGATGGGGAAGGGCCAACCGTACATCTTCGGATCCAGAATGTACTTGTTGTAAACGATGACGGTGAAGCTGAGGAAGATCCACACCGCAACGTAGGCGTACGACAGCAGCACCTTCTTCATCACCCCCTCCGCCATTGCTCCGCCGCTCCCTCCCCTCCTCCGATCAGTCCAGTCGCGGATCTGCTGCTGTGACCGATAGATCCGAAGTTGGAGGAGGGAGGAGCGGAGACGGGAGGGAATAGGGATTACATGTCCCGATAGGACTTGTATGCATAATTGGGAATTGGAGAGGGACCAGTTTGCAAAACGACACAAGTGTCGCATCTTAAATAGTATCTCTATGTATATATATATATATAAATGTTGCATCTACGATCAATTAAATAGTACGTAGAATTAAAGAGGTATTCGACACACTTGGAGCTCAAGATTTTAATTACGTTAGAAATTAATATGCAAGTAGTTACTTTTGCTGCAGTAAATTCTCGTTCAACGTTACTGATTTAAGATATTTTACCATAAGCACCTTAGGAGCTTTAGAATCTAAACAAGTCCACAGCTCTATACCGACACTTTAGATTGGATCAACATATTTATCCCTATGGTGGTTAATATTCTAAACAAGGAGAAGAATTAACTTTGGTTTCTCATTTATTATGTTGGAATTATCTTTAATTTAACTAAATAAGTTACATAAACATATATATATATATATATATATATATATATATATATATATATATATATATATATATATATATATATATATATATATAGTGTGTGTGTGTGTGTGTGTGTGTGTGTGTGTGTGTGTGTTCAGGTGTCATTTCACAATGACATGGATTATGTAGGTAGAGGGGTGGGTGGATGGAGAAAGCGAAGTTGGGGATACTTCCCTTTCGCTTATGTGATAATTTTCTCAAACTTAACAACATGAAGACTATCGAGATTAGTCCTCTTAAATAAAGAGCCAGCAGTTGAAAGTGTACGAGCCAGAAGATGATGTCTGGAAAAATAAAAAGAAGACCTGAAAAGCATCATCAAAGCCATCTGAACCTTCAATCAAATGTCACAATAAAGAAGCTTCTTCGTCTTATGATCGATCTAGCTGAATTGTATCACCGTATCCGACTATCTCCGGACATCCACCTGAATTGTGTCAATATCTTTTTTATTTATGTTGCGTCCGGTTAAGGAATTCAAGATCAATCAATTATTCATTGTGTCAAGATCAACGTTTTTACTTTTGTATCGTTATTATATTTTTATAGGACGTTAGTTAATCATCATTCGACATATAGTCATTCGTAAGATTTTTTTTCTAATTCTTAATGATCAAAAAGATAATTATAAATTTTCTTTTTGTCCTTTATGATTATAAGGACAATCACAAGCTTTTTTCTTGTCCTTCATGATTAGAAAAATAATCGTATGCTTCCTTCTAACCTTTTATGACCAATATTATAAAAGAAGATAAATTTATCATTTTCAAGCAATCTATGTCCATACTCATATACTTCGGATTACTAATTTGGGTATCGGAGGGATCAGCTCGGGAAATCTCTCTCGACCTCGGTCTTTATGTAGGTGACATATAGGGAGTTCGGTGCTTCTATTTGAAAACACCTCAAACTATCTTATGCATACCTAGACCACATCGAGCTTTTGGCGCTAGAAAGAGAGTCTGATGTCACAGGAACGTCCGCCTATCAACTCTCGATGAATGCTTAAACAAGAAGGTCCTGCTCACAACCCATAATACTTTCACTTAAGGGGATAGCAACTATTCTTTCCGCACATGAATTTATACAATTCGGCATAAATATTGATGCGATCCTAACGTCTATTTAATGACTCGAGCCTCTCACCCCAGGAGGAGATCCCGAGCCACCTACTCATCCCTACTAAGGTGTTCCTAAACCTCACCCAACAAGTGCTAATGGGCATGATACAATATGTTACTCTACTCTTACCCTAGCTAGCCCAATAGACGATGCCATGGTTAGCAACTCAACAACCATCGGCACTGGTGCTTGTTGGGGTCCCCCCACCCGATACACTACCAACATCTCAATAGCGCTTGAGGCTCGTCGAACCGCCAATCGAGGGGGTACCCCGCTCTCCAATTATAAAGTTTAGCAGACCACTATGCTACCACTCTACTCCACCTGAATCTCAGCAATCGTAGAGTTCAACTACGATAAATGGACTCGTAGTGTTTCCTCTTCTCATTGCATAAGTCTAAGAAGTATTGCCCTTGATAGCCTCGGGCATACATTCCTAAAGAAGTGAAGCTTGAACCCCCTTGTGAGCTGAGCAAAAAAAAAAAAAAAAAGAGTGTGACTTCAGATAAGTAGGCGAATCATTCTCGTATTGGGCTTCTTAACATGGTTGGAAAGGTATGGCACATCAAAGCATCTGAAGTATCATACAACAATTGTTGGGTGTGGAAAGCAACAATATGCTCCAACAGGTCAATGCTACTATTCTTGAAATGGGCCAAGGTGATTTGATACCCAAATTGGTACAAGATAATCCTCGTCCTCTCTAGACCCCTTCTAAACCCAACATATGACTTGTAATTGTGATTGTCTCCTCTAGATACTTTGGTATCATGTGCCGTTCTGCTTCCAATACTTCCCTTATATCCCAAGTTTGCTCATTGGCTACCACGACCTGCTCGACAAGCTCCAAGCTATATGTCCTCATCGAATCCAACTCCCGAGTGAGCTGTAATGACTCGTCCTATATGGCCTAATTATTGCTCTGGACTTCTTTTAGCTGCTTGATGAAGTCAATGAGGTGCAGCTTGGCTTCATCAAGTTGTCACTCTAGCTCGACCCCACAAACCTCCACATCGGTAATAGCAGAAAGAGCTCCTCCCTCCTTTAGCCCCTTGATCTCTTCCTAAAGATCTTTGATTATAAGGGCCTACTGGTGAATGATAGAGCTAACATCTTATTTATATGATCGATAAGGGCTGTTACATAGTGGTAATGCTACAGATCAAAGATGAATGGCTGAGTAATGTAAATTTGAAGGGGCTAGCAACAATCTAACTTACCAACACTTCGTTATGGAAGTAGGTGTTGATCAGAATCTCTAAAGCAGAATGGTAGATCTGCTTTACAACCCCCCAAACACAAGGACCCAGGGCAATACTGTTATGAGGCCACGCCATCACCCCGTACCTTTTGCTCCTCCTACAAACTCTCTTATCTCAAGTGCAATAGTACACCCGGGGTTAGATCTAGCAGGTCAGCTATTTGTAAAGCCGTGAAGAGTGGGGGCTAGAACTAATTCCTCAAGTTTCCCAACCATTAGAGGGCGAGGTACTTTCATCACAATGACCTTCTGCTTCTTTCTTGGCCTGTTGATGCTAGCATGATGGTTAGACTGAGTCAACCTCGAAGCCTTGAGCGATAACTTGTGGATAGTGACTAGAGTCAAAGAGGCCACCGTTGTGCCCTAAGAGAAGCTAGGTATCTTCCTCTTTAAGGAATGTAAATTCATGTATCTAGAGGATAAAAAATATAAGGCTGCAGAGAATCAAAAAGACGAATGAGGTGAAGTGATGGGAGGTTCGGGTCATACCATGAGGAACCGAGCTGAGATCCGTGTAAATCAGCCAGTCCTTGTCAATCTTTCGGATGGTCTTAGAAGAAGAGAGTATGTCTCTTGGTAGAAGTACTTGACTCGCCTCCTCGTCTATTAAGAAGTGGGATGTTATCTATGTAATGTGATGACCAAGCGAGATCAAACCCCAATCTTGACTCGAACCTATGACAAAGAAATGCTCCTTCTAACTATTATGATTCCAAGGGACTCCACTAACTTTGAAGCCCTCCAAGTAACTAAGTAGTAACCACTTAGTAAAAAACAAGTCATAAAAAGTTTGTGGGTTAGAGTAATGTTGGCACGCTAATATTTTTCGATGAACACTGTTATATAGTAAGTACTATGAATTGGGCACCATCTAAAAGGGTAATATCTTCTACTATTATAAATAAGATACTATCACCAAATTAAGGGGAAGACAAATTCCCATCTCGAGGGCATCATAGGACAAGCAAAGAGACTCAAGTGCAAGATCAAATGGATGCTGATCGAGTTGAGGAACTTATAAGTCGAACTCGATCGGGATGAAATACTTAACTAACAAGTGATCTAGAAGTGGTACACTCACTACCGAATCGTAGTTATGTGAGTTTTTTTAGGGATTCTAAGTCTTGAAGAATCTTCAGGTTCACGAGAACTGCCTCCCTCGATAAAGGGGTCTTTGAGATTTCCTCCATCCTTGGATTATCCAAAGATATAGCATAGATCTCGACCATCTGATAGCCAGTAGATCAGGAGAAACTTATATGAGAAAGAAAAAATATCTCAATCTAAGGAGGCAAAAGAGCAGGATGGTAGAATATCAATCTATTACAAAACCAACCCTAAGACTAAGAGAGACTCAAGGACCGACTCATGTTATAGGAAACCAGAATGAAGTAGAGAAAGCTGCTAAGGAGGCCCTGGAGGCTCAAATGGAAGAATGAACCTCACCCACAAAGTAAAGAGGGATTTATAGGGAGGGAATCAATCTCTCTCCTCCCATGATCGAGAGAAGTGTCATTTTAGGACAATTTCGAAGAGACACCACTAGATGATGGACTTAAAAAGCATCGAATAATGGATTCACAAAATGCTAAAATCCACCACAATGGAGGCACAAGGCCAAATGTGCCCGAGGTATGTGAGTCGAAAAAATCCAACCAACGTAAAAAGAAATTAGCATCAACGAAGACATAAGGCCAAATGTACTCGAGGTATGTGAGTTGAGAAAACCTGATTCATATAAGGAGATACCCTATAGTAGAAACATATGGTAAAATATGTCTGATAAGCGTGATTTGAGAAAAATCTAGTATGACGAAGGCATAAGACTAAATATGCCCGAGGCATGTGAGTCAGAAAAACTCAACCCACATGAAGGGCAATCTACTATGGTAAGAGTCAAGGCTAAATGTGCTCAAGGTGTATGAGTCAGGAAAACCCAACCCACATGAAGAAAAATCCACTACGGTGAAGGCACAAGGGCAAATGTACTAAAGGTACGTGAGACGAGAAAACTCGACCTATGTGAAGAGAAATCCATACAACGGGAGTGTAACACCAAATATGCATGAGATACATAAGTCTAGAAAACACGATCCATCTAAAGAAAAAATCTATCATGACGGAGGTACACAGCCAAATGTGCCCGAAGCGCATGAGTCAGGAAAACTCGATCCACATGAAAAAAAAAAAAATTCATTACAACGAAGGCATAAGATAAAATGTGCTTGAGGTGTGTGGGTCGAGAAAACCTGACCCGCGTGAAGAAAAATTTTCTACGACGAAGGTATAAGGCTAAATGTGCCTGAGAAACATAAGTCAGAAAAACCTGACCCGCGTGACAAGAAATCCTCTATGGTGGAGGTATAAGGCCAAATGTGCCGAAGGCGCATGAATCAGAAAAACTCGACCCATGTGAAGAAAAAATCTACCATGGAGGAAACAAAAAGCAAAATGTGCTTGAGATGCGTGAGTCGAGAAACCAGACTCGCGTAAGGAAATCCATCACAACGAAAGCATAGGACAAAATGTGTCCAAGGCAAGTGAGTCATGAAAACCCGACCCGCGTAAGGAAATCCATCACAATGAAAGCATAGGGCAAAATGTGTCCGAGGCAAGTGAGTCATGAAAACCCGACCCGCGTAAGGCAATCCATCACAATGAAAGCATAGGGCAAAATGTGTCCGAGGCAAGTGAGTCGTGAAAACCCGACCCGCGTAAGGAAATCCATCACAATGAAAGCATAGGGCAAAATGTGTCCGAGGCAAGTGAGTCGTGAAAACCCGACCCGCGTAAGAAAATCCATCACAATGAAAGCATAGGGCAAAATGTGTCCGAGGCAAGTGAGTCGTGAAAACCCGACCCGCGTAAGGAAATCCATCACAATGAAAGCATAGGGCAAAATGTGTCCGAGGTAAGTGAGTCGTGAAATCTCGACCCGCGAGAGGATATCTAAAATGCTCCGGTGTCAAATGAACTAAACATTGTACTTTGAGCCTCTCTCGCAAGAGTCCTGAAGCATGTCTTTGAGGGAGGGAGAAGGCGATAAATGATAAGAAATATATCATCAACTAATTATCATTTAATACGTAATTGTTATATGATGTCCAAAGAGGATAGGAGAAGATAGAATGTCTAAAACAAGCAATCGCAAGCTTCCTTGTAGCCATTTATGCTAGAAAAATAACTACAAGCTTTCTTTTTATCTTTTGTGATCAGAAAAATAATTACAAAATTTTTTTTATCTTTTATGAACAGAGAAATAATCACAAGTTTTTTTTTTCTGATCCTTTATAATAAGATATAAATATTATCTTTAATATTATATAAGGGGACACACTTATCTCTTTTTCGAGGAATCTGTGTTCGTACGCACGTATTTCGAATTAGGTATTTTCATGTCAAAAATATCTCTGACCTACCAAGACTCAAGACGTTTTCTCACATCGCATCCAAATGACTTACAGATACAAAACAACGTCAACTCAGACGACTTTTATAAACCTGATCCCTAATCCTACAAAAGGTCTTTGATGACTACATGTTAATAATTGTTTAATCTAGATTGTGATTCCGCTATATATCTACTGATCTTTATCCTTGTGTATGGTCATCTCCATACATGGAAAAGAGAATGAATGTCTTCCTCTTTATCGATGTCCCTATCAAGCACCCTTCGAGGAGGACTGATCTTTCTCTATCTTCTCTACTCAAATAACATTAAAAATAAAGAGTGCCAACTCGAATCCAAAAACAATCAAGATAATAAAAACATATTCTAAGAAGAGGGTAGAAAATGAAGACATAAAAGCACTCAGCATCACAATACAATGCCAATTGTGAAATAGTTTCAGCAGCTCCCTCCATTTATGCTGCTTGAACAAATACCTCATCAAATTTGAGCACTCATTGTGCTACATTTATCACATACACAACACATTCCCAGCATAAAGTACATTAAAGATCACGATCAACTAATACAAGTATAAATAAATAGTCTGTCACCAACGCCGGTGATGAGAACTCAAAACAATCTACGTAATTGCTTCTCCCCCAAACCAACACAGCCTTATCGAAGCAAGGGAGGGGTTCATACCTCTGAAGGAACGCGCCGGTACAGGTGGGACGGCAACCTCGGCGTGGCCACAGCCCGCAAGGGAGTCTGCATGAAGGTGACCATCCCCGGAGTCTCTGTCATGTCGACGTCCTCCGGCTTCACACCGTCCGGCAGAGTCCAGCTGAAGTGGTGCAGCAGGTGGCCGAGCATGGAGGTGACCAGGTTGATGCCCAGCTGCGCCCCGGGGCAGACCCGGCGGCCGGTGCCGAACGGCAGCACCCGGAAGTCGTGTCCCTTGATGTCGATGTCCTCCTCCAGGAACCGCTCGGGCCGGAACTCGAGCGGGTTTTCCCACGTCTTGGGGTCACGGGCGATGGCCCAGACGTTGACGATCACGTTGGAGCCCTTGGGAATGTCGTAGCCGCCGATCTTGACGTTGGCGTTGGCCTTGTGTGGAAGCATGAGCGGCGTCGGGGGGTGCAGCCGGAGCGACTCCTTGACGACGCATTGCAGGTAGGGGAGGCTGGCGAAGTCCGTCTCGTTCATGATCCGCTCCTGCCCGATGACGCGGTCCAGTTCGTCCTGGATCTTCCGCTGCACCCTCGGGTTCCTCACGATCTCAGACATCGCCCATTCCACTGATATCACCGTCGTGTCCATCCCCGCCGTGATCATGTCCTGTTACAGTGCAGCAGCAGCTAACAACGGTGGTTCCTTGAGACGAGGAAGCACCAGGGTGGGAGAGGAGAGCAACGCACCCAAAGGAGGCCGATGATGGTGTCCTCGCTGAGGTCGTACTGGTCCTTGAGCGTCAGCAGCGCGTCGACGAAGTGATCCTTGGCGCCGCCCTTGTACCGAGCTTGCGTGTGCTCCTCCATGATGATCTTGGTGAGGCAATCCCGGCGAGCGCTGTGCTTGTCGTAGGCCTCGACGTCGAGCGGGCACATCCACTGCAACCACGAGACGTACTCGGCGAGGGAGAGCGAGGCACCAAACTTGTGGCCGTTAGAGACGATGGTCTTGAACTCCACACCTTGTTCGTCGGTAGAACCGTCCGGCTTCACGAATCGCTTCCCGAACGCGAGCCTCGTGATGTTGTTGAACGCCACCGCTGAGAGATGGTCCTTCAGCACCAAGCTCTTCCCTATCTTCTCTGCGAGATACAACATAACCTAAATTGAATCAGAAAAACTAAACGAATGATCATCTTCTTCCTCCTCTCTTATTTGAGATCAGCCCTCCAAATCACATAATCTCCATCACAAAGTCATCTATGATCTCATGGGGAACAGCTCAAAGACCAGATCTAAGCCTAAAACAACGTGTCGAAAAGAGGAACAGGGGAAGTTCTTGTAGTCTTTAGCAGGTCAACGACCAATTAAATTCTTCCTCCCCTGTGGTGAGATCCAGAGCAAGAATGGTGAAGATCTTGGATCCGGTTCTCCGATTCGATGAATCGCGTATGAATCGATCGTATAGATGAGAGATCAGAGGAGGAGGAGGAGGAGGGGAAGGGAAGATTGTTATTACCAGGGTGGGAGCAGGCATGGAAGACGGACTCGACCATCGCGGTAACCTCGTCCTCGCGGATGGGGCGGAGCGCCTCGAGGCGCTTGGGGGAGAAGAGCTCGAGGTTGCAGACCTTGCGGACCTTGACGTAGTGGGGGCCGTAGTCGGCCCAGATGAGGTCCTTGCCATCGCGGCTGAAGCGGGCGGCGGAGCGGGAGCGGGGGCGGTCCGCGAGCTGCTGGTCCTTCTCCTTGAGCACCTCGCGCGCCAGCTCGGAGCTGGACACCACCACGTTGAGGGTAGTGCCGAACCACACCGACATGATCGGGCCGTACGTCTGCGCCCACTCCGCGAAGCACCGGAAGCGGACCGGCTTGATGTCGTAGAGGTTGCCGACGACGGGCCAGCGGCGGGGGCCGGGGGGAAGCCGTACGCGGAACCGGATGTAGAGGGCCAGGAGAACGGCGAGGGCGGCGAGGGCGGGGGGGAGGAGGGAGGGATCCATGGGCAGTAGCGCCAGCAGATCCGCCATGGGGGAGGAGACCTGTCGGCTGGAGGTAAGAGGCACCGACCGCCCCACGGCTCCTTCTACATGATATAGATGGGGCCATGAGGGAGTAGGTAAGGTGGTGGGGTCGTCAGACCAGACGTGTGTGATGAGGATCTGATGGCTCGTGGTTGGTGTGATGAGTGGTGTCTGATCTGTGCAGGTCTCATCTCGTCGGTCTCTTCTCTTCTTCCTCCGTTTTGTGGCCTGTGAGTGGTGTGAGTAGGTGACGAAAGGGAGGTTTGGGTTGAGGAAGCAGTGGCGGAGTGAGAAGAAGGTCGGTAAATGTTACTGATGAGGGAGAGAGAGAGAGAGAGAGAGAGAGAGAGAGAGAGAGAGAGAGAGGGTTGCGTGCGTTGGGGTGATGATAGGTGGATACAAGGAAACAATGGGCGAGTTGGTGAAGATTCTTTGACTTGAGGCCAACAGATTAGTTTTGGTGACGACTACGCGATATCAGAATTATTTAGGTTGAGAGTTCCAAACTATAATTCTATGTTTGAAATACTGTTTAATTAATTTTGACGTGATGAGATTGTTCCCATCTAATTAGTTTTTAATGTTATCAAATTCAACTTAGACGTACGTTGATAAGAACTACAAATACTTATATCTCGTATTTTGTATTTTGTATGAAGTAAAAACAAATATCTCTATTAATATAAAAGAGACCCCATTCAATGGTTAAAAGAGAGTCTTAATTCTGTGGTAAATGAGTTCGTGTTCAGTCTTGATAAATTTATAATGCAGATATAATTATAATTATTGATTTAATAAAAAATATTTTTTTATCATCTAAATATAGTATGTTCGGTAGGTTCCTTATCATCCTTAGAGGAGATTAATATGGTATATCTAGTAAGTATTTATTCAATTTGATAGGAATGATTTTACCCCCATATAAATTCATTTGTCACAAAGGATGACATCTAAGTATAGCTCTAAATTATCAACCTCAAAATGGCACCGTAATACATCCCGATATGCCCTGCATCAATGATTGATAATAATCATCATATCTTATCAAGAATAGAGAATGATCATAACGTTCACCTAATCTTATCCCAAGCTAATTAGTAAGAATGCTTAGGGATCAAGTATGAAAAGAAAACTCAACTTATACTTAAGAGTGAGCTATCTACACACTAACTCAGTCATATTGCTAAAACTATTGTTTTCTCCTCTTTACTAACTTAAGTATCAAAGGGACCGTGTTGGATAACTCCAGCGTCGACCTATCATGTAGGATTACTGATGGTCAAGAGGTGACCCCGTTGTCAAGACGCAACCATAAGACAACCCTCCGCTTGGGAACACCTGAACGACCTAGCCCTAGGGAGGCACCTTAAAATTAGGAAGATTTCAGACCATCTACTCGGTCATCCCGAATTGAGTCTTCACCAATAGAACGACTTTCGTCGCTTATGTGATCTCACCTCATCAAGTCTCTCGTATCAATTAGAAAAAGATATTTGGGTAAGCTTGCATCTTCGACAATGGACCAACTGTGCCGACTCACCAATCGATAATACTCATAACACTATCAAGACTCAAGTTGAGTTTTGATTGATCGAAAATAATGATATTTTTTTTAAAATTATTAACTAATTTAATGAGTAATTTTTCTATAAAAAAAGATTTATCGTTAAATCTAGTTTTGATCATTTATTTTGTTTTTAGAATGTGCCACGTTGATGCTCATTTTTCTGTTTTATTTATTATTTATTTTGGTTGGGACGTGGCATTCTGGTGATCAAGTTATATGAGCTGGACGTCAATGGCTTTGGTTTCTTTGACCTTTCTTTAAAGAGAAATTGAAAACACTCGAATGATCCTCAAATTTTGATGTCCAATTCAAACTTGAATAATTTGGGTTTTTTTTACTTGAATAATCATGTATATATATATATATGATTATTTCTTATAATAAAAATCAAAATTATAAGAATAATTAAGATTATTTCTTATACTTTTGCTGTTAAATTTTGTAATACAACTTGTGTTTGAGACACAATATTTATGTGTGTGTGCAGTGCATGCGTTCGTGCATGTGTGCGCGCGAACATACATGCATGTGTATTGGCACGGGAGAAGGTGTATTGGCATGGGAAGGTGTTTGTGTTTTGGAAATAAGTTATTGATACGTTAGTTACTGCATCATAGTCCAAAACTCGTATGCTTAAGGTTATCCAATGAACCTTGTGCTCCCGAGATATCACCTACATGAAAATTAAAATTAAGAGATATTTTTTTTTACTCGATCCCTTTAATGCATAAATTAATAATCTAAGATAGGTGTATGTGGACGCAAGTGGTAAAAAATACTTTTAACTATTGTACTAAAAATGAGCCTTTATACTCGATCATAAACTTCTATAAAATATTTTATGGGAAGATAGTCCTCAACCGCCTTTAATAATATTTCCTTGGTCTTTTCTCCATATGATCAACCTAGACGGTAGAGGACAATCTTTATCTCTTTCTTTTAACCTGGATGTCATGTAGAGGTCACATCTCGGATGATGATTGGTCAATGATATTTTTCTCTATCATTTGTCCCCTCATGAAGGTATGCTTTGGGGGTTCTTCCAGAGAGATCCTGAAGTGTAGTTATTAGCTTATCTGACATATGTACCATGTAAAGGTGGGGTGGGAGGAGTAGTCGAGATGCCTATTTTAGGTCAGCTATCTCATTTAGAATTTGGTAATTGAAGAAATTTGAAAACAAGAGATGTTAGGTTTCCCGGCCTCCGCACCATGATAGTGAAGGGGGTTAGGTTTCCTAACCTCCATACTTCGACAGCGAGGGGGGTCGGGTTTCTCAACCTCTACACCTCGACAACTAAGGGGGCCGAATTTCCCAACCTTTGCACCTCAAAAGAAAGGATGATTAGATTTTTTGATTATCACACCTCGAAAACAAGGGAGGTCGAATTTTTGACCTTCGTGCCTTGGCAACGATGGGGGTTCGGTGCTCGATCTCCATGCCTCGATAATGATGGGGGGTCAGGGTGCCTAACCTTTGTAGCTTAATAGTGAGGTGGGGTTAGGTTTCCCGGCCTCTACGAGGGTGGGCTCTTAATCTCGACAACTTAGCAACAAGGGGGCTTAGGGCACCCAACCTGCATAGTTTGATAGTAAGGTGGGGTTAGATTTCCTGACCTTTACACCTCAATAGTAATGGAGAGAGTGGTCAAGCTTTTCTGACCTATGTCTTTAGAATCGCCAACCTCTATGCATTAAGCAAATACCAACGGGGATCAGGGTCATCCGTCCTCTCCTACATTAGGTGAAAGCTGATGGGTATCAAGGAGCTCGACCTCCATGAGTTGTGCAAACATCGACAAGGATCAAATTTTCTCAATTCATGTAGTTCAAACATATTTCATCACGTGCTTCTAATCGTAAATATTTTCTTTTTACGTTGGTTGAGTTTTTTTAACTCACGTGTCTTAAGACACATTTTGTCTTATACCTTCTACCGTAATGAGTTTTTCTTACACGGGTATAGTTTTTTGACTCATGCTTTAGACACATTTTGCTTTATGTCTCCTAACATGATTGGTTTTTTTATATGCTTTCTGAGGTAGACTCTACATATTAATATTTTTACACTTTTCAAGGTGTCTCTTTATTAATTAGTATCCCTTTGGATTCTACACGAGGGAATGCTTATCTTTAATATGGGAGGAGAGAGATTGATTAGTTCCTATAAATCTCCTTTAATTATAAGAGTGATGCTCATTATCTCATTTGAGCCTCTATGGTCTTTCTTATGAGTTTTCTCTTCTTAGCTTTGTCCTCCATTTTAAAATTAGTCCTTAGCTCTCTTCTTGAGGGCATGTTAGTTTCTTGGGGTCTCAGCCTTCAAGCATGTCGACTCTCCAGCACCTGGGCTTTCAAACACCTTAGTCCTTAAGAACTTCTTTTGTCTCAATAATTTGGAATGTCTTTGCTTTCTCGCACAATCTTCTTCTGACCCCTCGGCCATCAAATGGCCAAGGAGGTTGGCACTTCATCCTGAGAGAGTTGATCCTAGTAAATTCAAAGATTCTTTGAGATTTAGAGTCTATGAAAAGTATATATGATCAGGACTCAATAATGAGCACACAACTCCTAGATCGCTTATGGACTAGGTATTCTATTCTAATCGAGTTCGAGCTGCAAGTCCCTTGGCCCGATCATTGTCCATATGATCTAATGTTTAGATTCTTTTATTTGTCTTTTAACACACTAGAGTGATACCTCGCTTTTCTCTTCATGTAGTGATTTTGTCTTGTCTGTAATGGTGGATAATAGCGCCCTCATAGATGGCACCCAACTCGTGATACTATTTGATAGTGTTCATCAGGGAGTGTTGCCACTTTGGTATTATCTAAACCGTAAACTCTTTGCTACATACTTTTAACTATATAAGGTAAAAAATAGTTACTATTTGGTTGCCTAGGCGGGCTTCAAGATTAGTGGTGCCATTTACAACAATAAAAGTTAGAATGAGCACTTCTTCCTTATAAGTATTGGTTGAGATTAGGGGTGACAATTGGTCCGCCTACTCCATAGATAACACACTTCTCTTCCTATTAGATGAGAAGACTAATCAAGTACTTTGGTTAACAGATATACTCTCTTCTTCCAAAGTTGTCAGGAAGATAGACAAGGATTGGCTGATAATGCAGGTCTTAACTCGGCTCATCAAGTGTCGACTTACGAATGAATGGAGGAGTCGAAGAAGCCATTAGACCCATGTTAACTTGACATAGTTTAGACCCATATGCATAAAGTTGCTCAAGGTATCTCTTAAGCTATCACTTGCACGAAAACTGAGGTCAAGAGAGGTTTTTTGACCTGATCTCTTCAATACTTACGTTAGTAAACTGAGATAGATACATATAGACACGAACAATGAAAAGTACCCATCACAATTGTACTAAAAATGAGCTTTTATACATAGTAATAAAATTTTTTATAAAATATTATATATAGAGGCAATACTTAATGACTTTTAAGAATCTCCTCTTAGCCATTTTTCATATAGTTGAAATGGGAGAAATAATAAACCTTTGTTTATACGAGCAGACCAATAAGGAGATAACCTTTTATCTCAAAGTCTAGACGTCACATGGGGATCACTTATCAAAGGACAATTGATCGATAGTATTTTTACTATGTATGTACATAAAGAAAATATCAAGAGAAGACATACGTAAAAATTCATATATTGTTTTGTGAAGAGGTTAACAAATTATCATATTTCAATACAGGGTTAATCAAAGTCGTGTGGCTAAAAAAAAAAAATATCACGTAGAAGTCTTTATCAATTAACTTAGCTTATATCTTTCATGTGTAAAAATTTAATATACAACAAGATTGATAGAAAGTGGATCTTAGAAGGAGAGTGGTGGACCCTCAACGAGTTTTAGAAACGAGGTTTTAAGAAACAACGGATTATTATCGACATCTAATACATATGGTGTTATTATAATACAATATATAGAGTGAAAAGAAATAAAGAAAACATGCAGAAAGCTCTTTTCGTATGAAGGATTAACGGATAGTCAGCATTCTAATGAGTTATTTAAGAGAGAGATGAAGCGTTAATTAACATTGTTTGGTGCAACAAATAGGACGTCAAAAAGAAAATTTAGAGAGAAAGAGGGTGTGTGGTGGGACCTTTCTGGTACAACTAATCATGTGGTGAAAGAGGTTCAAGTATATATTATTTGCCAAAGCAATCGATGGAGATGGCGTCGGGTCAACATTTCTGGTACAACTAACCCACCCAAGTATAATTAAAATATACGTTCGCATGTCCTGCGGCTGGCATGAAGCACATGCATGGATGTAGTACTATATATAAAACACATTTGATAGAGCCATTTTGAAGTCTAATCATTTATATCAAAGTCTGTAAAATTTTAAGATCCTTTCCCGTTATCGAGTTTGGTAAAACGTTAAGAATATTTATATTTTCTTAGGTCTCATTTTACCTTTGATAGAATCCTTGCGGATTTTAAGTTTGGGTTTGATCCTTTTAGGGGATTGAGATCGGTCTCCTTGGAACTCTATAGGGGTACTAAAAAGATTGATCTATTTATTGTCAAAAGAGGATGAATATATGATTATTTATAGGACTTCTAAACCCCAACTCCTAATAGGATTCATACTCAAGAATCCTACTTCTACCCAACTTCCAATGCTTCTATAAGAAACAACCTCCAAATTAATCCTAATCTTAATCGATCTCTTCATCTCGGATCGACTATGTAGATTTTACATGAATGTCTCTTTCAATAAAACTCAATTAGAACTCTCCTAGCTAGAGTTCTAACAACCTCCTTCAATTCTTGTAATAAATCACTATACCTATTTTGTTAATGATAAAAATATATTTATCTCCAATAATAACTCCAAATTAATAAAGTAATCAAATCACCCATGCCATATTACTTGAAACCCAAACAAAAAATATTCTTCTAATAATTTCTGTATAGGGAATAAAAAGTTAAGGCGGATCAATTATTATAAACAAACACAATCATGATTTATGAGATCTATCCCTTCCTTAATATCTATTTTATTTTCAAAGTAGTAACTTAAATATCAGATGAATCAAATCAGAAATCTTACCTAACAACGATCTTAATGTAAGTTGACACCATATCAAATATCCTGAAACACCTCGAATGAGACCAAGATCAAATTAGGCTCATCAGTGTGCCACCAATGTCATCCCATACCAGGTTAAGCATATAAACTGTAAAAATAAGGAGAAAAAAAAGAGCCAAACATTTCCATAACTTCATTGAAGTTCAAGTTGCCATCCAAGTTCAGTGATGACATTATGGAACATTTATTTCATGTACATTAAACAAGTTGACAATTTCTTCCATTTAGGTATAAGCAGATCAATTATCTCAACTGAACCCCTATATTAGGGGAAGTAACCAATGGTTGATAACATAACATAGCAAATGGGTGCTCTTACTGCCATCTTACATTAGATCTTGGAGGCGTCTGCAGTGACTCTGCTCAATGCAGTGGCAGATTTTGATCCAGACCGACGTCCCAAATGCTTGCAGATGAAGTCCCCAGCAGCCATGAGCTTGCCCAAATCCACATCGGTTTTGATGCCGAGGCCATTAAGCATGTATACTACATCTTCGGTAGCCACGTTCCCTGAAGCTCCCTTGGCGTAGGGGCATCCACCCAGGCCAGCCACAGATGAGTCGACTACACTGATCCCCATCTGTTCGTAGGAATGAAATCAAATGAAGATCAAACTGAAGTTTGGATTTAGATCCATGCTTGACACGGATTGGAGTTTGCTTACTTGTAGAGAGACCAAAATATTTGAGAGCGCTTGGCCGTAAGTATCGTGAAAATGGACTGCAAGGTTGTCTACTGGAATGAGAGACATTACAGCTTTGAGCATCGGAATCACAGTCCCTATTAGGAAGAAAAAAAATTAATATCAGAGTGGCACCCAGCAACAAAGTACTACTTTGTTGTAATCCTAGAGCAGGTATCATAACATGTTTAATTGTTCTTGTTGATGAAATACTATGTTGATAACACGGTTCTGTAAAAGCCAAAATGGACAGTAGTACCTGTTAATTCTTGGGCAGCATATACTATTAATACAGATAGTGTATGTGGTAGAAGTGGACAAATCCTACCTGGAGTACCAACTCCAATGGTATCACTAAGTGAGATTTCAGAACAGCCCATGTCATAAAGCTTTTTAGCCACATATGCCACCTTTTCTGGAGGCACTGTTCCTTCTACAGGACACCCCACGGCACAAGACACATACCTACCAATTAATATTGCTAACATCAGATCAGATGTGTTATACCAAATAACAATGTTGCAAATGCCAACAAAGGATCTAAATTTATTGTCCATGATTTCAAAAATCAAGACATTGATTAATAAGATTTTATGCATTACAACATTACATATGCCACCAAAAAAAGATCTAAATTGTAGGTGCATATATTTAACGAATAAGATGTTTTAGCACAATGATAAGAATCTGCATAGTGAAGTTCAAAGTTAGCATCAGTCATCCAGGATTATAGGCATTATTGGCAACCCTTAACTTTAATATACTCTCCAAAGCTACTAACCCTGCCCTAGGCCCAACTAATTTTGCAATCAGCTACATGGATCCTTCCTGTCATTTTGTCTATTTGGGCAATGTCCTTCACTCTCCATATGTTCTCATTGAGAGGACTAGTTTCTTCCAAGAACAAAATAATGCTTATCATTTCGGGCTAGCCACTATATCCAACAAGAGAATTTTCACAAGAAAAATCTTTATTAGTTAAAAGCTGTTGTGTGAAGCAGGTTCACTAATCCAGAAATAAACTGACAACACATACTAGAGTGAAATAAAAGAAAATCAAACTCTAAAATTAACAATCTGTAGCCTATCATGAACTAGCATAACTTTAATCTGAATAAGTTGCAGGTCTGAGAAATAGATGACCGCTGCTCTAGCTTACAAATAAGCAGATATCATTAATAATATAACCGATGCAACAAGGAATATGGTCCATAGCACCTCATGTTATAGTGTCAGAAATACTAATGTTACCAAATTCCATGTCTACTAGAGTTCCTGGCCTCTTTGTGTCTCTAAACTCTGCAGCATGCTCTGCACATTCACGGGGTTCACAGAGTTGTAACTCCCTTGGTCATTATGTTATCTATACCTCTCCCAATAACTGTACAAGTGTATGGTTATTATATAATTTATATTCATTTCTTATTGGATATGGGATTAGTGACATGCCTATATGTCCATGACACACGTCATAACTCCTCACCCATTAGAATAGTAAGGGTAAAAGGAAGTGTCATCAAATGAACCAACTACGTCCATAAATTTGATTGCAATCTTGTGGTCTCTAACTTTTGCTGAGACTTAAAGATGTTATCAAATTCATGCAAAATCTTGGAGTAAATTTTAATTGGAGCTATACACAAAGAACACACAACACTCGAAAGATCTCTTTTGCCAAAACTTTTGAGCAAATTATGAAAAACCTGCAAGCAAGCTATTGACACTCGAAAGATCTCTTTTGCCATAACTTTTGAGGAAATTATGAAAAACCTGCAAGCAAGCTATTGACAGCCAATGACTCAACCAAGATTCCCAATTGAGTGGGTTTTTCTCCAGATTATGAAGATTCCAGATTGCTCTTGGATGCCAAAAAAAAAACAAGAGACTATTAGTTGGGAACTGAGCAAAGAAAAGATAATTTGATAGTTTTTCTCCTTTCTTATGTTTTCTCTACAAGAGAAAGATCAAAGGTTCTTCACTTGACATGTCAAGGTGAGTTTGAATCGGTAGCCAATTTCGAATAATACCGCCCGGCACGGGCGGTACGTACCGGTCTGTCCGCTGACCAGTATATGGACCGCCCGTTATCGAACAGAACGAAATATATATATATATATAAACATTTATATATAAATATTTTTATAAAAGGCGACGTCGCATCGCCTTTTATAAAAATATTATATATATAAATATATATATATAATCTTTTATATATAAATATATATTTATTAATTTATATATATATATAAACGAGACGACGTCACCCCGCTTGGGAGAAGAGAGGCGACATCGCTTCAGTGACGTTGCTGAATTATATATATATATATATATATATATATATATATATATATATATATATATATATATATATATATATATATATATATATATATATATATATATATATATATATATATATATATATATATATATATATATATATATACCGAGCGATATACCGAATGATATACCGCTTGCGCTTGGTATACAGTATTGTACCGTACCGAGCGAACGTCGAAACTCCAGTACGGAATGATATTTCAAACCTTGATTTGAATGCCTGTGGCTTATTTACCTCCTTCCTTTCTAATTCAGGAATAATGAGAGAGATGGTTTCCAAACTTATTAAGGTCTTCCAAAATGAAAAATATTATCTTTGCTAGGGATAGCAAACAAAAGAGAAGTAGATGTGAAAAGAACAATGAAATTAGATGAGAAGAGAGCGTAAAACCAGGAAAACAATTTCTTCTCATGAACAAACATGCAGGCCATTAAATTGTAAGTGCATATTTTATGTTTTAGACAATTTCCTTCCCTCATAATTCTTTATTTAAAAAAAAAACCCTCCTTTCACTAAACTTATTTTGCATCCCACTATTCAATTCAAGTAACTTTTAATGGGATACCACCAATTAGAGGAGAAGTTCCAAAATTTATGTCAATTTTAATATTTTTGCTGACAAAAGTTTCTCTTATACAAGGCAAGAAATAGATCACAAACATTACTTTTAATATTGGGAAGCCAAACAAAGAAATTTTACCTACCATTTATTGCTAAAATCTGCGGCTATAATGAGTCAATTAAGCCTTAACTAATGGCTGAAATAAACTTAAATGACTGATTTCCATCAACTCAATGAAACTTAACCAAATTATAATTATTTTATTTATACTGCAATTTCAGGCCTTCAGCTGAACCTATTTGAAGCTTGAATATGATGCATTTGAACTCAGGCCTCTTTATTATGCTCACTGTTGGTTCACATAAGAAATATCTTTGACTGGTGCTGCATCATTATTTTTTAACTTCTCTTTCTTCCTCTGATCCTCTTTCTCTCACCTGCTACCACAGCCTGTCCTATGAACCTCCTCTATTACACATCAAATAGGGAGGTTAGACTAACTGAAGATTCCACCGGTTGTTGGGGAACTGAGTCTTGGATGGATGCCCCATATTGTGCAATATATTGGGGCATCTAGGAGAAAAGTACAGGACTTTTGATTCCCATAACCCTACTCAACATTGTAGATTGCTTATTCTGTTGCCTCTCTTTTATTCTTCTAGGTTAACTTTTTAGCCCTGCTAATAAAAAAGGGCCTCTCATTGCTCAAATCCTCTCTCCTTTCATGACTTGATCTCTTTCCCACACTGTCCCTACAACTTCTTTGTTCCATCTATTATATTTCACAACTTGAGATGATTTTACAATATTAATTGTGCTGTCACTGAAATAGAGGTTGTTTGAGCTAAAACCCATTTGACTAAACATAAAAAAGATGTAAAAAAATAACATTCTAGAAAGGTAATTCAAGTGAATACTACAGAACCTTTGTATAATAAACTGAAAGTTATCACTCTTAAAAATATGAAAATATGCTACTATAAGTTAGTAGGAGCATCATACCCACGAACAGGTATTGCAAGTCCTTTTGCAGCAACAACAACTTCATGATAACGAGTAAGGCTCTCTTCAATGGTGCAATTGATGTTCGACTTAGAAAAGGACTCAGAAGCTGATGCAAATATGACAACTTCCTTGGCGCCAGATGCAATAGCTGCTTCAAAACCCTGCATATTTCATATGTAATTATCAACTATTGCCTCTTGCTTTGATGAACACATGCTACTTCAGATTGTCAAAATAAGACTTGATCTATGAAACTTACTTTGAGATTTGGAGTTAAGACAGGAAACTTGACACCATGCACAACATGAATGGCTTGCATGACATCCTTTGCATCTGCTAGCTATAATAAAATACAAAATCAATTAAATAATATTACAAGGATTACATCTATAAACTGGCTCTGGATAGATGCACAAATTTCATATTCATCACAACACTTTGAGCTTTACAATATTATAGTTGAGAATTACATATACTATTAAAATGATTATTCTCCTTTATAGATCTCACTAAAGCTAAATGTATTGAACAGTGCAGCATTGTTCATTATGAATTATAGGACATGGTCTATTGCATTCTTTCTTCTGGTTGTGAAAGAGTATGCAACTTTATAATATGCCAACGAACTGTACATGAAAGAACATATAGGTACCATTGTGGAATCTTCTATTATGTACTTAAGTTCTTGAAAGACTATTGGGAGAACAACCAAACTAAAAGACCATATTTCTATGCTAATATGGAATATTTAATGATGAGAGAATAAATCCATATTACCTGTGGTACCCATTTTGGAGAGACAAAACTTGTGGCCTCGATAACAGATAATCCAGAGGAAACCAACTTTTGTATCAATTGAACCTTTATAGCTGCAGGTATAGTGAGCTTTTCATTTTGTAAACCATCTCTAGGTCCAACTTCTACTATCTTCACAAATTTTGGCATAAATCCAAAGAACTGCAAACAACACGTTAAATAATTCAAAGTTATTTGGTTCACCTAATTGGACAAGCATAGCAATCAAGCATCAGCATGAAACTAATACATCAGAATTTCATATCTAGTTAGTGAAATAGCCAATACTCATCAAAACTAAAAAGAAAAAAATCATAAAAAATACCAAATAAGTTGCAAAATGTAATTTTGCTTATGAATCATATTGCTGTTCTGACCAGGATGTACTTGTCTGATAGATTTTGTAACTGGATCAGCACTTAAATCATGACCATAAATGGCCAAAGTGACTCAAGCCCAAGCAATTTGATTTCTAGTTTATTACAAAGTTCAGTTAATTTTTGAAGATTGTCAAACCTAACAGCAATTTTTGATCCTTCATATTAGCAGTCTTGAGCATTTCTCAATTTCATCCAAGCCACTAAGTGCATCAAAAAAGGATACAAAAGGCATATTTGATGTAATGTAGGTTCTCATCAAATATATAATTTTCATGTTATTCCTAGTTAGGTTGGGCAATATAAGATCTCGTATCACTCAACAACAAGGTTGTTCTCCATCACGGTTAAATCTTCTTTTTAGTTGATATTAGCATTTCAACTTTAGTGTGTTAAATCCAAACTTTTAGTAGGCAAGATTATGCAAACAGTAAAACACAGTTGAAGTGTGTAAATTTGGTCTTAGAAACTAACACAATGTCATACAATTTAGAGGCTTAGTTTAGCTTAAAACCTGTCAGAATGAATTTAAGAAATAGACAAAGTGAATCTTCCTTCCCTTTAAGTTTTAACTACATGTTCTTTAATGTTTATTTAAGACCTAAATATCCAACTGGCACTACCATTTTACATCACAGATTCATTGCATAATAGGACAAACCCCACCTTTTAATTATTCAACAGAGTAGAAAGTCACTTCAATAGCAAAATATGTATTCAAGTAGCACGTAAGAACCTAAAGAACCTTATAATGTGTGGTGCACCACATGGTTCATATGGACATATTCTATAAAATTTTCCAACACTACTGCCAACCAAGACATGGAGCAAAACACTAAAAACCATCAAGCTTTTTGATGTTGGAATGGAGTAAAACTATCAATTTAAGCACCTTGCTTGCAACATCTCCTATTTCCATGTCATTGCAAGAGGAGTTATATTGAGGATCATGTAGATGCTGTGAATCACAAACACTGGTGAATATAAGCTGGCACTTATCAGTGTGTGGCGTATTCCAGATTAACAGATCTCTGGAAAATATATCCATTGGCTGTCTTCTCCAATCATATTCTTCACTGAAAGGAGAAAAGATATATGAATAATTTTAGTAATCAATCAGAGAGAACAATAATGGAGTAATGACATTAGCAAAAAAATATATGAATGATTTTAGAAATCAATCAAGAGACAACTATAAAGACATAACTTTTATCACATTAATATATAATTTCTAAAATCCATGATTCTTTTCTAAATCCTACCAAAAGTTATCTCTAGAAACCATATCATAACTTTATTAAAATCATATGCAACTATCTTGGTGCATCTACATTACATAAATTATCCATGAATAAAACAAGTGCCACAAATAGTAACTACCAAACTATAATTCAACTGAATGAGATAATAACACATAATACAAGCTTGTTGATTGTGGTTGACCTGAACCTAACAATACAAGGTATGGTCAAGCTAGACAAGCACATATCAGCATTAAGCCCACATTGAACATTATAATATACTTCATATCCAATTATGACTCATGCACCAAAAACCATATCTTAGTGGGTTAAGGAGAAAAGAAATGAAAAGAGATAAAAACAAAATGGTACTGAAAAGGAAGGATACAGTTACTGACTGAACTGATATATACCAATGGGAATTTATAGGTCTGATCAAGGATTGGTGCCGGACCATATAGGTTGTACCAGTTAGTATTCATTCTTTTATTATTTTTTCAATGATACCGAGAGGTGAAAAATCAGTATACCACCTAGTGTACTGGCACTATGCCGGTTCAAATGTGTGAAAACCAGTATTTGACCGAGGTTTAAAACCTTGCTACAAAGTATAAGTAAAAGAAAATAAATTAAGGGAGAAAGAAGATTTTAACTTAAAGCAATGCCATAAACAAAAATCTTTACAAAACGTAAGCAGGATGATGAACATTCACTTTACTAGGATTGTTAATTGCAAACTTTGGCTCGAGTAACACATACGTGCAGCTATTCAATGAACTGCACAGTCTTCCTTTGGTTAAGCAATTGCTCATCTCCATTTCATCAACCCTGTGCCTGCAAGCACTGGAACTGCAATGTTGAATCCTACCCATAACACTCAATCTTGGTATGTTGTCAAAACCCATCACTGTTCTATGCTTGACATTTTTGAAGTGGATGGAAAACTGGCAATGGGAGCAAATGTCAATGAGAAGAAACTAGTCCAGCGCCCAAACTGAAAGAAAATGTTCTGTATCAGCATTATATCAAAAGCAGTGCACGGCAATCTGATGCACTTCAGAGAAAAGTAACATACTTAGTACCTGTATCATTGCAAACAGATCAAATTAGAAGTAACAAACTATGCAGTAAAAATCTTTAGCAATCCATCAAGTACTACCCTGTAACATCGAACTAAATACAAAATATTTGGGAACATCAATATTATGCAAGTGTAAAGCATTTAAAAGTTATGTTAATACTATCAGTACGGTTGTCAAAAACGGAAAAAACTAACTTTGTAAGCCATCCACATTATCATACTAAAGAAGACTAATATTGCTTCCATATTTATATTTCAGAGTATGTAATAATTCATCATTTTATGAGTCAACAGGTTGCATCATGTATCTCATCTTAATTGTTAGCTGAAGATAGCACCAGCTGGGGATACAATGAGAGGATATTGTTCAAGGATGTTTGGACATGTTCAGAGAAGACCATTAAGTCCATGACAGGAAAAATAAGTCGATCCAAATACCAATTGCTAAGAAAGGAAGTAGAAGATCACACTTCAAAGATAGTGAGAGAAGATATGATGGACTTGGAATTTGAGGACATCAATCTAGTATAGATAAGTGGCACAGAGAAGATCAGCATAACCAACTGCAACTAGTTATCACCACAGATTGTTTTAGTTCATGAGAAGATTTTCACAGCCGCTCTAACAATCAAATTGTCAAATTCATCTTTCTGGATGACTTGTGGTGTCAACAGATGCAAATCTTATCTCCAAATGATTTATGGGAGACTATTTTCAAGGAATTAATATCTATAGACAAATTAACCTATTGTATACAATAATCAATTAATCAATAGAATTGCCATCTCAACACGACAGTAGTGAAGTACAAGTTAAAGATACTAACTGAGACATGGGATTGGACTAGCTGCAAACCGCTGTTAAATATGAGATAAGTGACTGTATGACCTTTTAGTATTTTTCACATCTAACGATAATAATGATTTATCAACAAGTATGAACTATATAACTTCCTTTTAGTATAAATCAAGTGCAATGTAACATGTCATAATCACCTCAATAGCAAGTTACAAGTTCAAAAAATGTTGAACAAAAGGAGAACAGATAACAGAAACACCAACCAGTGGGATTTATAAGAAAAGGTTCTGAACATTTGAAAGAAAGATCTAACATACAATGGAAAGTAGTGAATATATTCCTGACAACACACTTAGAAGAAAGGATCTAAAAGAGCCCTTCAAATTTCTTGATTCCTTGATTGAAAACTCCTCCTTTTCAAGTGAGTTCCATATATATCTCTAGCACAGTATTCCGGCATTCAAACCAAATTTCAGAGGACCGATAGGATAGTCCGGGACATTTGCCAAAAGCACATTAACAAGTGTAGTTGCTACTGCTATTCATGATATCATTCAATAAGGCAACTGAAAGGGCAGAGACGTCACAATATGCATAAGTAGGATGTAAATGGTATAGTGACTCAAGTAATCTTTCAAAAAATTGTCCCTTGGCAATGCTAGAGTCTTCATATTAGCAGCAAATCATGAATAACCTACTTTGAAGAGTCTAAAAGTTCCAAGACAGGCTATACCAACTGCATTGCCACCAGGAGAAAAGTCTAGTGGAGAAAACATCATTGCTATACGAGGCTAATCTTGTGACGTAATAAGAGCGCATTTGATATTCCCTGTTGTTATTGGTTACAACTCCTCCTCGCAAAAAGCCAGAACTACAGGAAAACAAAATTTTCTTGTGTCATCACAAGTATAAGATCATCGACAAGGCTGTGAGAACTTCATCATCCTGCCCTCGGCTAGTCTACCCTTTCCAAATCCTAACGCGCAGAGAGTTTCATGAATCGAGCTAAACAAAGAATGATCGTACAACAAGAATTAATTCGGCGATTGAATCAGGTTTACCAGTTCTCAATTATGAATTGATTACAACACGCAACACCAACACAATCATTATACTCGAATGAAAAAGTCAAACAGAAACAGTATGCCCGATTCCCGGTATTTTGACTAAAGAGATGAGGAAAGAAACCTGAAACGAAGACGGCAAGCAAACCTGAGGAGCGATCAGGAATTCCTCCCCTTCCTAATTCCAGTCACCATCGGATAGAACAAGAGTTCTTTGATTCTTTGATTCGAAGCGAAGCGATCGAGTATAAATGACAGGGAAATGGAAAGGGGTCGGTTGGGAGAGGTGAGATTTGAGCGATCGAGTTGGCTCAGCGTCGCCGTTCGCCTCGCCTCTCCTCCTCCGCAAACAACACCGGGTGTCGAGTTCGGTGGGGGTGAGAGAAGACCGAACGCGCCGGCAACCGCGCGCGTCGGTAATAACGTATCGGGGAAGACCTATTTAAGCGCTAAAAATTCATCGAATCTCAGCCGTTGATCTGCGATGGTTGTCCGTGTTCTAGTCGACTCGGACGAAGGATGTTGAGTGCCGAGGTTGCTTTTTGCGAGGCACGGATGATCACCACGTGTAAGTCAGAATATGGTGGGCCGTGTGATTTGGTAGTGTTTCCCATTTGATTGCTTAGCTGATCACGTCCATTTCTCGACCCGTTTAAATCGCATTTCCTTTTCTTTTACTCTTAGTCATATTTGAGATTGGATTTACTTGACGTCTTTGGCAGGCTCAATAGGTATGTACACAATGTTCTTTTCCTTTTGAGGCCTCGAGAGAACAGAGCACTGGAGAGTCATCATCTTGATAGGAGTCATAGCATAGCTTTCCATACGCCTCAAGTCTCGTACATGTCATTTCCTATATATCACTCTTTTCCATAATGGACAAATACAAGCAACTCAAAAGTGTGACTTCCTTTTGCATGTATACCTGCAGATGATCCGCCCATGTCAGCTCCAAAACCATACTGAAGTCAGTTCACTGGTGTGTGCAGAGGGATTAGCTGATAACCGCAGCAGCAAAAATGGAGTTAGTGCAAGTCTCGGTTTCTCTCTCCTCTTGTCTTGAGAACATGGAAAGATTTGCTACACACCTCAAGAGTTACTGCATGCCACCTCTACCCATGCATGTCAGTGGACCATTGCTTTTCCCAAGAGCTTCTACAGAATGATGCAGACAGGTAACCTTTCCTCTCTCTCTCTCGCGTGGCAGCTCCTTTAATCTTTGATGCGCGATAAACACGGCAAAGTGGAATCCAGGAGTCCGACCACTTATATATTTCGCCTATGAGGAGAATGAGTTCTGATCTGTAGAGCTCGGGACATGTACCCAACGCTGTCGGCGAGCCGAGGAGGGAGAGATCAGGCGGCGATGTCGAACGGTTTGCCTGCATACTTTGTGTCCTCGTTTTACCCTCACATGGAGATGGAGATGGAGATGGAGATGAGCGGTGACGGCATCGACGCCACGCACATGGATCGAGCACTGGCCGCGTCCAGGAACCACAGGGAGGCCGAGAGGCGACGAAGGGAGAGGATCAAGTCCCACCTCGACCGTCTCCGATCTATTCTTGCCTGTGACCCCAAGGTCCTGCTCTCACGTTGTTCTACTACTTGCCTGCTTGGAGTTTGGCTTTGCTTCGGTATGTCAGTTTGGTGAAGAGATCAGGTTAGGGTTTGTGATTGTTGTAGTGTTTGTTCTTCCCAAGAAGAAATGACAGGATTGGGGTTAGGGAAACTTCTTCTTCTTCTTCTTCTTCTTCTTCTTCTTCTTCTTCTTCACTGCGCCTGCGCTAGATCGAATCCGTCGCTGATCGGGAGACTAGGTTAGGGTTGGGAAGAAGCGTCATACCAGAAAGTAGCTATGATTTCTAGGGTTGCTTTTAGGGTTAGGTTTTTCTTTCCCCTCCGTTTAAGCTTCAACTTCTCTCATGTCCTCCGCAGACAGATAAAGCGTCACTGTTGGCGAAGGTCGTCGAGCGCATGAAAGATCTGAAGCAACGAACCGAAGAGATTGCTGACACGCAGTTCTTCCCAACCGAAACCGACGAGATCGTTGTGCTCCCATCCTCCGCCCCCATCAGCGGCCAAAGATCGACCTTCGAGGCTTCCTTGTGCTGCGAGGACAGGTCGGATCTCCTGCCGGAGCTAATCGAGACCCTGAGGTCGCTCCACCTCAAGACTCTGCGGGCTGAGATCGCGACGCTGGGCGGGAGGGTGCGCAACGTCCTCATCCTCGCCAAGGACGAAGAGGCGTACGAGGACGCAGATGACGACGACGACGACGACGACGGCGACTCCGGCGGCGCCTTCCTGAGGGACGCTCTCAAGGCTCTCGTGGACCGGTCGCTCCCCGCCGAGCGTTGCAAAAGGCGGCGGCTCGTCGACCGGAATCCGTCCTAAGGGTTCCGCAGCCGTCTCTCCTTGTGGTTGGTATGCATCTTCTGCTTTCTTCGTGGTGGGTTAAGGCTTGGTGTGAATGCTTAGGGTTGCATGCAATATTGTAAGAAGAAATGAATTAACTTGTTACTACAATAACAGCGTGGAGATGAAGCGTGCAGTAATCGTTAATTGTATAACCATGGGGAATGGAAGATGGAAGATAGTATATAGTTTATGCACTTCTCTAGCAGTGTGAAATGGTCATAGTCTTGATGTTAGTACTCCTATTCTACCATAACACTTGCGCAAATGACCATTAGGTTTACAACATGCATGTAATGTTGTAGCTTCTCACTTTCTGAACTCTGATCTAAAGCTCTTATTTGGTGTTTGGCATGACGAGTTCTGTGATTTCAGAAAGTTTCTTCTTCTGAAACTTGTAAAAATTGCTCTTATTGAACATCTTCTTAAAGTGTTGTTGCTGAAAAGAATTGTCAAGTGGTGTAAAACATGGAGATTATTATTATTATTTTTGTTCCTAGGAAATCATGAACAATGTCAAACATACCCTAGTTGGCAACTTTATGAGGAACAATGAGAATTGACCAGGAGCTGCAGCTTCCAAGTGGGCCTCCTGAAATCTCTGAGACACATACAGTTTCCTCGTTGAACCAAACTTTGACAGGCTTGGATTACAAGCTAAACAGGTATTGTCAAGTGTTGTGAGCATGAAGACAGAAGCTTAAGCAATCCTGTACATCAGCTGTTGATCCATCATGAGCCTTTTCGATGCTAATAAGCAGGCAAAGCAAGCCACAAACCCCTCGGTGTTTCGTTCCCTTTGTTGCTTTCTCAGGACCCGAGGTGGGATGCTGCTGATGCTGCTGCTCGATTGACCATCGTAACAAGTAAAGATGGTCGCAGCTTTTCTAGTTTTCTGTGGGAAAGATGAGTAGAGCATGCAGCTTTAACCTCTCGTCCTCATGAAGGCCTACATCTCTCTCTCTCTCTCTCTCGCGTGTGCTGCTGCTGCTTTGCGCTCCATGTAGCCAGGGGGGCGGAGGGACCACTGGGTTTCGCCACTTGCAGAGCGCCTGCTCGCGCGTGCCGGAACGCTGTCAGAACCCGCAATCATTTGAGGGAATGCTTATGAGCTTGCGCTGCCGCCTGTTCGTGTGCCCCAAAGAAGAGAGCACCCATCGCTTCTTCCTCACGAGTGTTTGTCTTTTTGAGGGGGGGTTGAGAACAGCTGACATGCATGCGCGCTGGAGAGCAATGATCGACTGTGCCTGTGCTTGGGGGGGGGTGAAAAGAAGAGAGAACAAAGATGCCATGATGGATTAGGGGAGCTGTGGGTGGTGGTTTGTCGGCTACAGTGTGGGCCAGCCAGAGTGGGTAAAGCTGCACTGTCTGCCCGTGGCTTTGCGCTGTGTCTTATGCTGGTTTGCTCCTTCCGCCTTCCTTCTCCTGACACACTCCGACTTCATGGCCGTCGATGCTCGGACGTATGGAATGAACCACACCACACTCGTAGACATTTGCCTATTCACAAGAGCATGAACATATACGAGTGATAATGCTATAATCTCCGATCACTTCCATGAAGAAGAAGCCTTCAACTCCTCTAATAATTTCGTTGCCGGTGGATGCAGCGCCACCGCTCCAAATTGCTCACGCGCATACTTCTTGTACACAATCTTGAGCTTGCGCTGCCGCCTGTTCGTGTGCCCCCAAAGAAGAGAGCACCCATCGCTTCTTCCTCACGAGTGTTTGTCTTTTTGAGGGGGGGTTGAGAACAGCTGACATGCATGCGCGCTGGAGAGCAATGATCGACTGTGCCTGTGCTTGGGGGGGGGTGAAAAGAAGAGAGAACAAAGATGCCATGATGGATTAGGGGAGCTGTGGGTGGTGGTTTGTCGGCTACAGTGTGGGCCAGCCAGAGTGGGTAAAGCTGCACTGTCTGCCCGTGGCTTTGCGCTGTGTCTTATGCTGGTTTGCTCCTTCCGCCTTCCTTCTCCTGACACACTCCGACTTCATGGCCGTCGATGCTCGACGTATGCGCGAATGCAGTGTTACTACTGCCGTCTACCCTTCCCCGTACAGCCAAAACAACAAACACCTTGCTATCGAACTCGGTTACTTTCACATTAAGATGATAACCATAGTTTTCATGCTATATACACACACACCATCAAGTTTGCGTTCTACAGCTTCAACCACACCACACTCGTAGACATTTGCCTATTCACAAGAGCATGAACATATACGAGTGATAATGCTATAATCTCCGATCACTTCCATGAAGAAGAAGCCTTCAACTCCTCTAATAATTTCGTTGCCGGTGGATGCAGCGCCACCGCTCCAAATTGCTCACGCGCATACTTCTTGTACACAATCTTGAGCTTGCTCTCAGGGGCCAACGAATGGGAGTCAACCAGAATTCCTGTGCAGTCCCTGCCATCATCATCATCTTGCTCAGTTACGCAGGTCATAACTCTACTGGTCAATGAGCAATCTTAAACAGTCACGTACAGCAGTTGTTGCTCGGAGATGCCTGTGTGGCGCACAAGCCTTTCGGTCCACAGAGGAGTCCTCTTGACAGTGCACCGGGCCGCATAGACCGCGGACGCAGCCACCATGGATGGGCAGTACCTCAACATCGAGTACTGCGTCAGAGCCAACTCAGAGAAGAAGAACGCCAGGTGCTCCACCTGCATTGTGATCACATGAAATCGTGCCATGAACACGAGCTGAGGTTTTCAGTCGACCAGATCATGAAGTTCTCACCTCCTTGTCGCATGATGCAGCCTTCAGAAATCTCACGAGGAAGACGTATGCAGTTGGCACAGTCAAGTTCCACTCGAGCTTGTTCAGGATACCTTTCTCCATTCCAAGAATCTGCTCTCTGGTATAAGCCCTGTCTGATATGCAAATGAAATCGTTGACCTGCAACCACATTCTGAGTTCAGCCGACAATGCCTCGACAGCAATTGACACAATCTAATTACTCGCCTCCGGTGCCCATATCTCCTCGTACTTGCTCGCTATGAGCATGGCGGAGACCCCGACAAGCTGCAACTCCCTCCTCAAGACCGTCTCCATGGAGAGGTACCGATCGATTATATGGAACGTCAGGTAGAGTGTCTCAGGCATCAGCTCGAATTTGTGGTGCACTTCAATCAACCAGTCGGCAAGAATAGCTCTCATCTTCGCGTTGATCTCCACCTGGGAGTCCATGTAGCCGTGAGGCCTGCTGTAGTGCTGCATCCACGATGGAAAGAAACACCATTACTACAGATAAAGATTCAAGGAAACAGAGAGACGACATTCGAACTACCTCAGCAGATTTATAGAATTTGTAGATATCCTCGACATAATCCACGACGGCCAATTCATCCTCCTTATCGGCTTCATCAATGTCATCAACTAGCTCCTTCGGCTTATCAGTGAGTCCACAAGCAACCTTAAAGAACAGAAGACAACAAGTATTCAATGTTACAGCTCACCTGCAAACCACAGCAAACGCATGTTCGTCAAGTACCTTGCTTCTAGCTGTGAGCACAGATGAAAGTGTGGTAACTTTCTTTCTCGAGGATTTGGTGAAGGAACCACTGCTCGCAGATGTTTGCATTAATTCTTCATTCGCCACCTCAGTGTCAACAGTGGCCTTGGTAACTGGTTTTGTGCCAACTCTACCAACTGCTGCATTAGCCGGAATAGCTACAGGTTTCTGCGATTGCAATCATTTAGATTATGTTGTAAGAGAAGATCTAAGAAAACAGGGGGCAAAAGGGATCATCATACCTTATTAGCAGCAGGGGCTTGTGCATTCGCAAGAAGTTGAGCACCAAAACTTCTGCAATAAAATGATCGATAAAAGACGATTCTTGCAATAAATGGGGAAGAAAGAACTGCAAACACGTTCACGAAGAATGGATCGTGTTGATTGAGACTACCTAGTGATGGGACGGTTTATATGGGGCTCCGGCTTCCTGATGAGATGAATACATTGTAGGATGTTATCAAAAGAATGAATCGTGGGTTGGAGGAGGAAGATAAAGCATTGCTGCTCTTACCCTTCAGCAACTCGGATGTTGACCAGATTGCCAATGTCTCCCAGCGCTCGGCGGCCCTTTGCATCCGCCGCATTGACATTCTTCTGCTTCCCCACAGGCACAGCTCCACCTAACAATAAATTGAAGAAATATTCAGGTCAAATTCTTGTTCCATATGCACACAATCAAGAAGATAAGCACAAAGAACTCCTCAGAATTCTTCAGATCGAGAAAATTCAGGGAAAAGAAAAGATCGTTTGGACAGAGAACTTCAAGAAATGATTCACGAAAGCAAAAGGGAAGCTTTTGTCGGATGATGACAACGAGAAATCAGCAAAAAGATTAGTGGTGACAACATGGAGCTCGCCAGCGTGCTCCCAGATCAAGAAAATTTACGAAAAAGAAAAGGATCTGATTTTTTCGAACAGAGAACATCAAGAAATGATTCACGAAGGCAATTGGGAAGCTTTTATCGCATGAAAACCACCAGAAATCAGCAAAAAGATTTGTGTGGCAGCAATGAACTTGTTCAGAAAAAATGCTTCTTGATCAAGAAAAAGGTAGTCTTAAAATCAAGAAAATTTACGAAAAAAGCAAAGGAAAAGCTTTTTTCGAACAGAGAAATTATTCAAGCTCTTTTCGAACAGAGAGCTTGAAGAAATTATTCAAGGCAAAATAGAAGTTTTTTATCGCATGAAAACAAACAGAAATTAGCAAAAAAAGATTTGCGAGGCATAAAAGAAAAAGGAAAACAAATGAAACGGGAATTAAATGATGCCATCTTGAGACCTAATGTAATTAATAGAGATTAAAACCCACGGCAGAGCCGATTCAGTACCAAGAAGCAAAACCACCAAAACAAACTCTTTACGAGATACCAACATCATTAGAAGAGCAGAAGCAGAACAGAGTTGAACGAAGACAGACCATAAGACCTAAACAAGAAGGAAAAATGAAAAGAAAAGCCCCAAAAAGCAAATCAATAACAGGGTTTCCTGAGACAGAAGCAGTCATCTTGGCTAAGCCCGTAGGTACCTCTCTGCTGCTCAGAGACTACGGTCTGCCTCCTGGAAGCCATGTCTTCCTCCCTTCCGATCATGGATTTCAGCCCTCAAGAGAGAAGAAGAAGAAGAAATGACCTCGATCTCGTTCTCCCCTCTCGATCGCTCTTCCTTTAGGCTTCGGTATATTTGGTGCAGGGTTAAAAGAACAGAGACGAGTTGAAAAGGAAGTCCCAACTTCCAACGGTCAAATTTTTTCGAACTCGCAACGGTCCGATCTTGGAGATCCTACGGCTGAGAAGGTGCACCGCCCAGCAACGAGCCGTCGGATGAAGTAACAAAAGATAATATTATTAACGATTGTTATAAAAATAATAATAATAATAAATCATAGGATGGGAACATGAAAAATTAAAATTAGAAAATTACTAATTATAATCCCCTAATTAATATTTACTATATTATTTTATTTTTTTTAAATTTTAAACTATCCCTTCGCAAACGAAATCAAATGGACTTAAATATCATCTTTTCTATCTTAGTCCTTCTCTTTTCTTTTTCTCCTCCTTTTCTTTTTCTTCCTCCTTGAAGGATAGTATTGAGGGGGTAATAATCGACAATGGCACCGGTAGAGAGAACCGGAGAGCACTGGCATCGGTAACAAGCATTAGATGATGATCGATGACAGCATGCAGTATAAGGCAACGACGATATTAACGTTGGTATAAAGCATGGGGTTATGGTGAAAAAATAAAAAAAAATTAATTATTTTTAAAGGGTTATTAATCGTAAAAAGGGACTACGAATAATAAGTTTCTAAAATTATAATAATTAAAAATACTAGAAAAAAATGCTCTCTTTGGAATTTTTCCATGGAGATTACTATTTACAACCCTCTCTTTACTATTTGTATCCCCATTAAGTTTTTTTAATATTTTTAACTATCCCTTTTATAAATATATGTAAATTTCCTCTTCTTTTTTTTATCGTTTCTCGTCATTGTCCTCCTCCTTGTTGGTTATTTTTTCCCCTCTTTTTTTTTTTTCCTTCTTGGAGGATAGTTTCAAGGGAGAGGGGAGTGGGGTCGATGACATCAAGTAATGTCGATGGCAAGCAACATCAATATCGGATTGCATCGACGATGAGCGACATCAACATCAACATTGATAATGAGTGACATTCATAGTGACCAAGGTTGGCGATGATGACATCTATAACGAGTGATGGTTGTAGAGAAGAAAAAAAAGGGTAAAATAAGTAATATTAGGGCTATAAATATTAAAATAATATTTTATTATTTTTTTAAAGAGTTGTCAATAGTAAAAAGAAGATGGTGGATAGTAAATTTCTAAAATTATAATAATTAAAGATGATCCGCTGAAAAGATTTATTCTTTGAACATTTTTCAAAAGATGCCTTTAGTTTTCAATTTTTCGTGAGATTACTATTTGTAATTCTCTCTTTATTATTTACATCTTTATTTTAAAAATGGTTAACAATTTTAAACTCCTTCCTCTCCTCTTTTACTCATTTTTTCTTCTTTTTTTTTTCTTCTTTCTCCGGGAAGAATGGCATCGAGGGAATGATGAGTAGGGTCAGATAGCATCAATTGCCATTGGCAGTGACAATGAGCAATATTAACGGTGATGAATAATGTTGATGGAGAGCTATCATGGAATAATGCAAATAAGGTGTTCGATGTTTTGTCCATGGTAGTTTTTTTGTTCTTGTTTTCTATTTTTTTTGTTTTTAGTGTTTTCTTGTATACAACATATTCGAGGAAAAAAAATACTACTATTAGCTTTATTTTTATTTATTGTCAGTATTTTTGTTTTGTGTTTTTATTATATAACACTTGTAAATGTTTACGATTGTGTGATATCACAGGAAAGGGAAAATAGTCCAAAATAGTTACGTTCTCATATGTCATAAGCTGATTTCTAGCTAATAACCTAGCGATACGAAACATCAATCATTTCAGCACCTTTGAACCCCCTAGGTGATACAAGGGTAGACGAGGCTTTAGATATATATTTGAGGGGTGATCATATTTAGTGTGCTCACTTTTTGTTCAACAAAAGTGCTAGGTAAACATTGAGCCTACATCTACTTTCGGAGTTCCCTTGTGTGCACTTGTTCAGCCTGTTTTCAAGATCTTTTTATACTTAACAAAAGCTGGTTGCTTTGTGTTGCTCATGATCCTAGTTATCTTTCTCTTTTCATGTACGACAATGATAAATTATCCATATGTCTACCTTTCTAACATTTTCTTAATAATGCAAGTCTTTTATAGATTGCACGAGGTTAAGGTTTAGGTTGACCTTTGCAGACGAGTATCACTTAGATGTTGTATGCCTTAACCAATCTTAGTTAAGAACATGATAAAGTGGTATTAGAGCAGGTTAAATAAATATCGAATTGTCATAGTAGAGCAGGCAGTATGGCAAAACTAGTACTTCTATACAAGATGGGTAACAACTATGTATGATCATTTTGGAGAAATGGATAAGCACTCACACAAAAACTAAGAAAGTTGTTAAGGAAGAGTGTGGCATTTGTAATGATGTTCTCACAATGCAAGAGTTCTCTCATGTAAAAGTGGCAAAAGTTGAAGGGTAACCTGAATGACATAGAAGCACTAAAGAAAAAGTGGCTGAGTTGGAGATTTGGAATGACCTTTTCAATTGAAAGTTGACGGATCTCTATGGAAGTGGTGAACTCTTCACAGCCCCTATCATATGGATCACCGCTAAAGAGGAGGACAGTTAACATTGTTCATCCTCTTTCACAGATCTGTAGGTCTTTTAGGATATCCTTAAGTAATTCTCTTACATGTAATTTTTGGTTTCATAGGTTTTTGCATACCAACTTTTGCACGATAATGAAACCTTCTTTTCTACGAGAATTTTAGGATTTTGTTTTGCTATTCTTCCGCTATGCATGTGATGTCGCTCCCAGATTTTCCAATAGAAGATTGACTCTTTAAGATCGAGTTTGTTAGCGTCAAGCAATGATAGATAGAGGATCACTACAACGATCTCACATGGGGGTGATGTAATTGCTGAATGCGCTGCGAGGTCAAGTGGGGGAGTAGTATAAAGCAATGATGAAAGAGGTGAAAGGCACATGACAAACTATTGATGTTCTTGGACATTAAATTGAATAAGAAGGTGGTAAAGCGATTTGGATTGAAGTTAGCATAAGGTCCAAGACGCATGAAAATAATCAATTCGGAGGCAAAACTTATTTCTGGATTGGCAAAGGGAGTTGACATCAAGTTTGGAGATTGGAGTAGGAGCACCAACTTTTGAGGAAGGATACATATATACTCTCCATGCATGATGACACTTTTAAAAAGAGCTTTGAAGGATACATATATACTCTTCGCTATGCAAGTGATGAAAAAATCGAGGCATGAAGACTTGATTTATCCCACAATGATATAGTTGGAGTCATAAGGCCTTAATGCAGGACGAGAATCCATCAAGACAGATACACTGGAAGAATATACTAATGTGCCAATAACTAAGTTGCCAAAGCCCTTTTCATGAAGGTGCAAGGCGGAATGACAATTCGAACTCAGTCAATGAGTTAAAAATCTAGTTAATAATCTACATTGGGTATCATTTTTGAAGTGGGAGAATCTCTAGGACCTCTCAAACAAGTTGTCGAACGATGAACTATTCTAAAGCTTATCTTTACTTATTAGTATCCCAGTGCGTTTGAGGGGCAAAAGTGGGTGAGTGAACGTCAATGCCAAGTCAACAGCCAAAGAATCAAAGTTGGTAGAGATGCTACTGCATCTTATTGGTGGAAGATCAAGAGTGAAATTCTTCTAGGGTTTATAGAAGTAATTAATTAGTTGAGGCAAGACATTATAATGACTTTGAGTCTATGAGGGTCTTGATTACCTAAGAAGAACTTGGTCAAAAAAGAGTTGGACTAAATGCCATGAACATTAGGAGATGAGGCATGGTACCACAGTGACGAGTCTTCTAAGTGCTGACTAAACTTATGCTCTAGGAGAGAGAACACAATTCCAGCTATAAATAAGGCGTGGATAATCCCAAAAGCCAACCAAATGTATTGCATAAGTGCTCTACAAGGATGAAACCAACCTCAAGAAGTGCGATGGTAAAGAGTGGGCAAAGTTAAGTAACTAGCTTGGAGCAAGGGGCACAACCCAAGGAATTGGAGCAAGGAGCACAACCCAAGGAATTTGGGTAAATCCATTTTAAGTAACTGAATTCTTCTCACCTATATAATGAAGCTCTACAATAATTGAAAATCCCTTCAAATGAAATATCGCATTGGCGAATTCTATTTTAAGGAACCGAATTCCCCTCAATTTTGTATGAGAAAGCCACATACTCTTCAAGTTATGCAATATAGCATTGGCGAAGCTCCAGCCAACAACAGTTAAGCTTTTGCAGTGTGACACCTCCAATGAGCTTGAACACAAGTATGAAGGTTATTCTCTTATCGATCAGCAGATCCAAAGAATTCAGTAATAAGTGTTCCAACTCAACAAATTTTCCTAACTAAACCAGCTTAGCAAAGAGTTACAACAAATTGGATGGATTAAAGTTGATAACTCAACATAAGCTCAAAAATAAATTGCGACTAAGGATGATCAATTTTTAACATACAAGGAGGCTTTAACAAGGGCATTAAAGAAATAGGTGGGGGAGAGGGGAGAATGTTATGGAGCAATGCAACAAAGTGTTCGACACTTTGTCCATGATGATTTTTAGTTCTTATTTACTGTTTTTTAATGTTTTCAGTGTTTTCTTATGTACAACATGTTAGGGGCAGAAAACACTATTATTAGTCTCATTTTTATTTGTTGTTAATGTTTTTATTTTATGTTTTTATTATATAATACTCAAATATATTTCTAATTATATGATTCCATGCAAAGGGAAAAATGGCCCAAAGCAACATCGTTCTCATGTGACGTGGGCTGATTTTTGGCTAACGACTTAGGAGTGAGAAACTTCAATCATCTTAACACCGTGGAAACCCTTAAATGACACCGAAATGGATGAGGCTTTTGATATATGTTTAAGGGGTGATATAACATCTTTACTATGCTCGTTTTCTATACAATAAAAGTACTAGGTGAACATTAGATTTGTATCTACCTTTGGAGTCCCCTGCACTCATTCAGCCTATTTTCGAGACCCTTTTGTACCTAATAAAGGTTGGTTGCTTTATGTTGCTTGTGATCCCAATTATTTTATCATTTTCATACGTAATGATGATAAATTACTTGTTTCATATTTTAAAATTTTTCTTTGTTATGCAGGTCCTTTGTGGACTATACAAGGTTAAGATCTATGTTGACCTTTGCTTACTAGTATCGCTTGGGTGTCGTACGTTTTAGGTAATTCTATCTAAGGATGTGATATAGTGGAGTCAACAATGAGTGACATTGGCAACAACAACAATGGGTCATCATGTGGCCATCAACAATATAGTTAGTGAGCGGAGAAGCATTGGAGTGAACAGTGAACGACGTTCACAGCAAGTAGGGTTGGCAGCGTCGACATCGAGGATGATGCCACTGATAGGGAGCAACAGGTTGTTAGGAAGAAAACAAAAATAAAATAGGTAATATGGGGTTGTCAATTCTAAAATAATAATTTATTATTTTAAAAGGGTTCTTAATAGTAAAAAAAGGTTGTGAATAGTAGGCTTTTTTTTTTTATTTGGTGCTTCTTTTATCTCTAATACCTTAAATGCCTCTTATCACCGTCACCTTCTCTTTCGGGTGGACATTTTCTATTACTATCTCTGTCCTATCATAGCCACCTCTATCTCATTGTGTTGTAGGTTACCATGGCCACCTTTGTCGTGATTCATCTTGTCATAACTACCTTTACTATCTTTTGCATCATTGTCGCCACCTCTACCTCCACCCCACTATGCTGCCTCTATTATCCTCTTCTTTTGACTCTCCTAAGTTATTCTTGTCCATGCCTTCATTGTCAATGAGAAGAAGACATTTAAGAATAAATGGCCTAAGACGTTTTTCAATGGATCTCCCATGTTATCTGTTTGAAGTGGACTTGAATGTAGGTTAACACAACAACAGAAGGTTGTTAATAACACAAAGGAAGGTCTTAGGAGTTTCATTTCTACTATTTTGTAAGAAAATAGAGTCGATAAAACAACTTATCTCCTTATAAAATAATATCAACATCAAGCCAAAAGAATTGGGGGAGTAGACGATAACGAGAAAGTAAGAGACATTTACTATATTCAAAAATAAGATACCAAATGAAAAAAATAAAAACTAGGTGTACCTTATAAAAAATCCCAAAGAAAAGCCAATAATTAACTATGAGACAAACACTAATTGTGAATTAAAATATATCTAATTATTGGCCACACAAGCATATAAATGTATTTTCATATTTGATCCATGTAGGATCCGGATCCGGATCCGAGTTTGATATGCTCATGGATGAAAAGTAAGTATCCAGCACTGCCATTTCGGATTGGGCATCGGATCCATGCAGATCCAGATTCGGATCCATATATGATTCAGTGATATCAACGGATCGACATTTTGGAAACTTCGGGTCGGGTTCGGTTCAATTTGGATCCGTTAACAACTTTAACCTTTCTCGAACTTGAGGCGCAAGAAACCCTTCATCCCCCAACTTTGCTATATGGTATTACTGAACCCCCCTCTTCTGTGCTTCCCTCTCGCTCTCTCGCTGTGTTGATTCCATCCGATTCGAGGACCTAACGATCGGAGGAGGAGCGAAGCACGATGAGCAGCATCGGCACCGGCTACGATCTCTCCGTCACCACCTTTTCCCCCGATGGGAGGGTCTTCCAGATCGAGTACGCAGCCAAGGCTGTCGACAACAGCGGGTCCGTTTTGATCCCACGCCCCGTCTTCTACCTCTCTCGGGATCTTTGTTCCCGATGCTGCCGGTTTTGTGCTTTTGTTGTATTGTTTTCGGTGTCTGTTTGAGCTAAACTTTGGATTGTTGTTTTTGCCCCCTTTGTTGGACATTACAGGACCGTCATTGGGATCAAATGCAAGGACGGGATCGTGATGGTATGGGTTCTGTGAACTGGTATTCTCTTCTTTTCTTGTTTATGTGTCGGCGGTTGAAGCTTTCTGGTTGGTGGAAATTAGGGTGTGGAGAAGCTGATCTCGTCGAAGATGATGTTGGCGGGATCTAACCGGAGAATACATGCTGTTCACCGCCATTCTGGCATGGTAAGCTTGCACAGATCGATAAATTATGTCTTTTGAGGTGGATTTCTCATTCTATTCTGGCACTGTGGATTAGAATTCCTTCTTCAATTGTGGGCTTATGGAGGTCGCAGTAATTACATTAACTTGGTACGATCTGATCAATCATATTGGTGTCAAACTGTGGAATTTAGATGGAACTATTTTGTTTGAATTTTATGGTTCGTGCAACTCCATGAGTAAAAGAAGAATAGGTTCCAACCATGGTATTTATTTTCTCTTATTAACTTGAATTGATGTAATTTACTCCAGTACCATTTGGGTTAGACTGGACTTTACACATCAGATTAATCATCATTTGGGGCAAGGAAGAGGTTAGAAACTAAGACTCCTATAGGAAGGTTATGCAAACATCATCTGCTTATTGAGAGTAGAAAATGTTATGATGCATAACTTGGCGGCAACACACTTTGTTGATGTCATTATCAAGCACCTGCACATAATTTAGGGAAATGATCATACTTTTATGAATGTCTAATGTCACCCATTTATGTCAATGACTATTCATCTATCTCAAACATGAACTCTTTTTATGAGGAAATCAGTGGGAAAATGTCATTTGCATATCACCATGTGATCATGTTTAAGCAGACTATAATGCCTTTAAAATTGAACTGCACGATTGGTAAAATGCCTATACATTCTTTTGATATATATATGCATACATACATATACGCATATATATATATATATATATATATACACACACACACACACACACACACATATATATACACATATACACATACACACACACACATATATATATATACACACATATACATACATGTTTATTTATTTATTTATTTGTGACACTATGGGATTCCTTACGTACTAACAAAATGTAACCGATTCTTTCAAACTTTCAATGGTGGTATTCGTTTGTGACAGTTCAATTCTTAGTTCAAAGGCTGACCCATGTAAACACAGGCTGTGGCAGGCTTAGCTGCTGATGGCAGACAAATCGTTGCACGAGCAAAGTCCGAAGCAACCAGTTATGAGAGGTCAGTAATCTTGAGATATTGAAGCAGATAGCTTTTTTACTTGCCTCACTTTTTCCTAAATGACCTAGTGTGACATGCTATTGTATTATTGTATCATGTGAAGAGTATATGGTGAACCCATACCTGTCAAGGAACTTGCAGATCGTGTTGCCAGTTATGTTCATCTTTGTACACTCTATTGGTGGCTCAGGTAAGATTGCAGAATCTTGCACATATTTGTACTTATTTCTGAGGATTATTTGTAAGTTGTCGTTGTTTGTTTCCTTTTATTGTTTCAACTTTGATTGAGGAGAATGATTTCTTGTTGCAGGCCTTTTGGCAGTGGGATTATTCTTGGTGGTTATGACAGAGATGGACCTCAGCTTTACATGATTGAGCCATCTGGAGTATCATATGTGAGTTCTCAAATTCTTATACAAGCACCTGTACTTAAAATAGAATAGGAATTTGTTTTCTAGCAGCTCTTGTCTAAATACTGTACATGACTAAGTATAAGTAGAGTAATGGAAGCTTTGGTGAAGTTAATGTTGATTGTGGATGAATTGGTTGGATGATTGTAGTTGTCTATTTCTGAGAATGCATATGCATGCCTTCCCTGTGTTTGAGCAGTACTAATAGTAAGCTTGGCTGTTATCTTAGCGCTGTTTTACTTTTTTCAAATTTCTTCAAGTATCTGGAATTTATGCTTGTTTAATGTGAACCATCTAGAGGTATTTTGGTGCTGCAATTGGGAAGGGAAGACAAGCTGCCAAGACGTAAGTTGAATGATTATACATATATGATTTATTTATTTATTTTACTTGCAACTCATTTGACAAATCTTCATCAACTGACACAAAATAAACTTTCTTATAATTAATGTGCAAACTCAACTTTTCTTCACTGGCCTGTTGTCTTTCTATATTTTGAACCTAATATTTCTAATTATTGTTCCACAGGGAGATAGAGAAGCTGAAGCTGTCTGAGATGACCTGTAAAGAGGGAATCATTGAAGTTGCCAAGATGTAAGAAGTTTGATGATTCGTTCTGCTTTCTTTTATAATTGTTAACTAATGAAGTGTCATATTTACTCATGTTGCAAATATTTTCACCCACAGTAGAGAATTAGCTGTGATAACAATTTATTGGTAGTTAAAGTTTGCAACACTAGGCTATATTGGGTGCATCTCCAACTAATTGATGTCATGAAGACCATTATACAGTATGTGTTGCCTTCTCTCATCTCATTAGTCACACAAAATTATCTTTTACAAGTTTGCATTTTCTCACTAGGCTATCTGCTCCATTATTTGGAATTACTTGTACGATGTATATTGTTTGCTCTGCTTAGTGCAGCATTATGTATCATTAGTTTGTATATAGTAGTATTTCATTGTATTCAAATGTTATAATTGTATTCATGCCCATGCTGTCAAGTCTTTTTGGAGTGCACTGAGAAAACTCCTCTAGGGAAACAAAGGAAAGTACAAGTTTTCGTGCCTTAGCCAAATCCTAACACAGGGTTGTTGTACATGTGTGAGTGTTTTAGTGTGCTATTAAAATCCTGGGCCATATAGTGCATCGAACCCACAATTTTGGAGGCTGAAAGAAGGGTCCTAGTGTGAGTCATTAGTTAGGGATGACACTTTAGATGGTTTTGTAATGCAAAATGTGTGCTTTCCTGTGGTCATTAATCTGGCTGATGAGATTAAATTATAAGTGAATCAGAATAAAACAATATCAACATTCACTAATAGCATTTGACAAAACATCAAGGTTTAACGTACCGACACATATCTCTCAGTACGGGTGATACATCGGTACACCCAGTGTACCGTGTGTCGGTATGTTTGGTATAGCTCAGTACATGACTGGTCGGTATACCGGTACAGACCGGTAATGCGATCCATGCAAAACATATTTATACTTTGCTTGTTTCTTTTCCAGTTTTTCTTGTTCCATGGTTTTTGAAGTTTAGATTTCCTTGAAAAGGGATTTCTGCTCAGTTTGCAAATCATGGTCATGTTTCCTTATGTTGGAAATTAATCTTTAATGTTTTAGTTTTGTCAGATCTGTAACTTCTGCTAAAGAAACTGTTCTGCACTGTCATGATCATGGTATGCAATTTCGAATAATACCGCCCGGTACGGGCGGTACGTATCAGTCCGTCAGTTTACCGGTACACGGACCGCCTATTACCGGACGGAACGAAATATATATATATATTAATATATATATATTTATATAAATATTTTATAAAAGGTGACGTCGCGTCGTCTTTTTTTGGCGACGTCGCATATATATATATAAACGAGGCGATGTCGTGTCACCTCGGCGATGTTGCCCTGCATGGGAGAAGGAAAAGGCGACGTCACCTTATATATATATATATATATATATATATAAACGAGGCGACGTTGCCCCACTTGGGAGAAGGAAAAGGCAACGTCGTCGAGGCGATGCGACGTCGCCTTTTATAAAAATATATATATATATAAATATATATAATATATATATATATATATATATATATATATATATATATATATATATATATATATATATATATATATATATATCTACCGAGCAGTATACTGCTCGGTATACAATTTCGTTCCGTACTAAGCGAACGTCGAAACTAAGGTACGGTACGAAATTGCATACCTTGATCATGATTATCAGTTACTCTCTAATTACTGGTTGTACTTAATATAACTGTTTGTGTTCTTTGGTAGGTTGTTTACATGCCTCATGGTTTATTTATAAAGATCAAATATGGGAACTAAATTTGATGGTTCTGTTTTGTTGGATATGTAGAATACTGAAGATCATAGTACTGTTCAATCTCTATGGGCATAGTAGTGCTTCTAGGGAAGGATGGCAATCTTTCAGTTCTTCCCTTTGATCATTTTGCTTTGCATATGATTTATGTTCTTTGATCCAAAAAGAAATTTGCCAGATGT